>VXAZ01007995.1:1653485-1843099 GCA_013399875.1 Gymnorhina tibicen
GGGGGGCGGGCGCGGGCGGCCGCCAACGGCATCATCCCGCCCCGGCCCGCGTACGAGGTGTTCGGCTCCGTCTGCGCCGGGGGCGGCGGCGAGGGAGGCGCCGGCGCCTCAGGTAAGGCCGCGCTGCGCGCCGTCGGAGAGGTGGTGATGGGGGGGGAAGGGGCCTGGAGAGGCGGTGGGAGATGAGCGGGGCGCGGACCTGAGGGCGGGCGGCCCCGCCGACGGCCGGGACGCTGCGCGGTGCCCGCCGGGGGCAGCCGCACTGACGGTCTCTCTTCCTTCTGACCCCCGACCCGCAGAGTCCAAGATGCAGAAGTTCGAGCTGTTCCCCAAGACGCTGCTGCCGAGCCGCGCCGTCACCCCGCAGCAGGCGGGCGGGAAGCCCCTCTCCCCGGACGGCGAGTCCGTGCCCGGCACCTCCTCCCCAGATGCTCGCCACGGCTCGGGCTCGGAGAACGGGGACGGCGAGTCCTTCCTGAGCTCACCCGTCTCCAAGGGCCCGAAGGAGGGGGAGGAGAGCCCGGGCTCCATCAGCCCCCTGGGCTCGGACTCGGGCTCGGAGGCGGACAAGGACGAGCAGGACCCGTCGCCCTCGGCCGGCGGCCGGCAGCGGACTCCCATCGACATCCTGACGCGCGTCTTCCCGGCGCACAAGCGCAGCGTGCTGGAGCTGGTGCTGCAGGGCTGCGGCGGGGACGTGGTACAGGCCATCGAGCAGATCCTCAACAACCGCGGCCCGGAGAAGGGCCCCGAGGAGGGCTGGGCCAGGGACGGCGCCTTGCAGGGCCTGCCGCCCACCCCCGCCGCCGCCGCCGCCCACCACCGGCCCTTGATCGCCGGCGCCATGGCCCCGGCCATAGGCACGCTGGGCAGCCGCTCCGCCTTCTCCCCGCTGCAGCCCAACGCCACGCACTTCGGGGCCGAGGCCGGCGCCTACCCCCTGGGCACCCACCTGGGACTGAACCCCCTGCGCCTCGCCTACTCGGCGCACAGCCGGGGACTGGCCTTCATGACCCCCTACTCCACGGCCGGGCTAATGCCCACGCTGGGGTTCCGGCCGCCCGTGGACTACGCCTTCAGCGACCTGATGCGGGACCGCTCCGCCGTGCACAAGGAGCAGGTGTACTCCAGCGGGCTCTACGGGCCCATGGTCAACAACACCCCCGAGAAGCAATAGCGGCTTCCTAAAGCTCGTCTGTGTAGAGGTAGCTAGGTAGGCACGGGTGGACGGACACGGGTGGCCTTCCCTCCCCCGTGCAGGCGGTGGCTGCTTGCAGAGCCTGGCGCGGACACACGTAGGTGTATTAAGGTGATAAAGGTGCACTTTCATTGTCCAGACATGAGTCACTCTTTGTTGCTTATGGCCATGAGCATGGATATCCTCAGCGCGTCGTGGGGTGTGCACACACGCACGCACACACGCTCTTTCCCACACACATACATATATATATATGTATACTAGCAAGTGTATAATGTTATAAAATGGAAATCTAAGTTATTAATGTAACTCGTAGGTGAACTTGGTATTAACGTTAAGCTAAAGGTTAGACAGCGCATTGTAATACTTACCAGGCATATAGATGAAACATTGTCAAATTGGAAACCTTTTCCTTCCTGCCCCCAGAAACCTTACGGTCTGTATATAACATTGGAAAGTAGATATATTTGTAACTGTCCGTAGGACCCTGGCGCCAATGGTGTATGACGGTTTAATAAGCCTCCTTCATTTGTGATCTGCAAGAAAATTGCTTTCTTGTTCCGATGTAGCAAACTTCTTGCTGTTTCTAACAGGTAATTCTGTGTTTCCATTTCATAGAAATAAATGTTATTTTCTATTAAAAAAAAAAATCGGTCTTATGAATGGCAAGTGGTATTTTATGAGATGATGGACGTGTGTTTTGGGAAATTCATTTGACAAGTACAGTCAATATTTAAGGAGTTTATGCAAATAGTACAAACGTTTACTACATTTTTATCATGGTCAACTAGATATTCTTCAGATAAATTTATAAATAAAACGAAGCGTACAAGCAAGAGCAAATTCCTTATCAGCTGAAATTGTCAAATACGTTTATTTCTGGTTCTGGCCTTTTTCTTATTTACGCCTGGGAAAAAAACCCCAAACCTGTAGAGGCATAAATTAAGCAGGGTTTCTCCCTTCAACATCTTGATGGTTTTTGTCATATTTAGGAAATTTGGCATTGTTACAAAGAGAAGCCTGGTTAAAGCAAACCCCACCTTGCCAACCGCGGGTTGTGGCGCAGTGGGAAGGTACTTCTTCCTCGTATCTGAAATTTGATGGCGTGTTTTAGTTGTTTCTGTGTCAAAATAAGCAAGGGGATCTATAATAATGATGTTTTTCAGGATGTAAGGATGTGTTTGCGGCAGTGGTGGATGAGTTAAGATCAGTGCGGGGAGTATGTGCAGGGAAGGTTTCTTCGTTTTCAGAGCTGTGCGTCCTTCATCCTCATCCGAGAGTAAAGGCTACTCGCGTGGCTTTTTTTCTTTTTTCTTTTTTTTGGCAGCGGTGTCCAAATGTTCTCCAAGATCAAAAAGTAAGAAGGGCTTTCCTGCCTCTATTTATTTCTGCATTGGGATGAGTGGGGGGCAGCGGGCGTGCCCCCGTGCATCCCGAGAGGCGATCCTGCCGAAGGCCGGAGCGTGACTTTCTTGCCAGTCCTGGGAGTGTTTGGCCCAGGAAAACTATTACTCACAAAGAACAAGTTCAGTGCATGGTTGAATTAAGACTGTAAAAGCTCCTAAAGTTGGTTGGTATGGAAACCTAATCCCACCGAACCGCTCCGTGGCACAGCTGGACTGTTTACTTTCTCACTTCAAATATAACTGTGTAAACATTGGCTGGGAGCTGCCAGCGCGGCTCCTACCAACCAGTTAATATACTGGTGGGGCTGGGAGGACAGGAGCCCCGCCGCAGCTATGGAAGGAAGCTCCTGGGTAAAATCAAATTGCATCCAAATGCAATTCTTCCATCCCGCATGCGATTGATCAACTTGGATACAATTTTAAGATTTTCTTAAAACAAAAACCCGACCAAAAAAGTAAGTAAATATTACAGATTACACCTAGGCAAATACTTTTGACCCTGATCCATCCTGGGAGCAGCCAAATCAATATCACAAGGGAAACTTTAAAAAGTCTCGTGTTCCAAGAGCGGGTGAAACTTAATATTACTACAATAAAACGGTTTAATAAAGAAGGGCTTTAATAGTGAGCTAATTTGATTGAGTTTCCTAATTCCACTTTAATTGGAAAAGGAGTTGTCTGTTTGGTTATAAAGTGCTAGGGTTATGTTAGACTGGAAAAAAAAAAGACGGACTTTGAGCATCTGAATAAACTTTTTTTCTCTTTTTTTTTTCCTTTTTTGGTTGGCAGCTGACTTTGTGCAGGATGGGTTTCCATATCTAGGATTATGAACGGGCTACAAAGAGCTGCTACTTAAAGAAATCAGGTCGCCACATTTCTCCCATTCTAGCCCTGTTGAGAAGGGCTTAGGGGCTGTTGATTTAACTCAGCTCCCCTTTTAATTATAAAAGCCATTCTTGTGTAGTTAGGCGAGCAGGACAATTTATCAGAATTGTTGCCGTGTCTTGGAGGTTGGCTTGAGCTTGGATTTATACAACCGACAATGGGGATCACAACGATTAACTTTCATATGGGTAGTTTAGGCTGTTAAATTGGGGGGAGTAGGAGGAGGGGGGTATAAGAGAATCTGATAAATTGTCCTATGCAGTAATTCCCGTAGATTTAAAAAAAAAAAGAAAAAAATCCCTTGGGTTTGAAGCTGCCTCGCAGAGGTTCGTATACAGAAGCCTCTGGCAGAACATAAAATATTCAGGTCCCTTTTAGAGTAAAATAAAATGCTGTCACTTGAATAAAAATCGGCGGAACCGAGTATAAATTATTTGTGAAGCAGAGAGGCTGCGGGCGAGCGCTCGCAAACTTCCCTGTTAATTAAATCTTAATCCACGGGTCGCAGGAAGCGGCGGAGCTGTAACAGCGGCTGCTGTACATACAGCGGGACACGTTCCGGAGTTATATTAACTGCACTCGTGTTTAATATGAATCAGCCCTAATCCACAGCATAATAAAGATCAAATTAGACTAACCATTTAGTAGCGAAATGACATTCCTTCACCTAAAATGAACCTCCCCGCGCCCTGCTTGCTGCGAGGCAGCCTCGGCAGCCCGGCCGGGCGGGCCGGCGGCCGGGCCCCGGCTCTGGCTGAGCCCAGCGGATTGAGCGAGGCCGGGGAGGGGAGCGGGGGGGCCTTTTCCAGGCTGGCCAGTTTATTTTTCAGCCTGAGGGGGGAATCCCCGCTACCCTCCCACACTTTCCAGAGCCGCCTCTCCCCCACCCCGGCGCAAACCCGGCTGGCTGCCGAGGCCCTGGGGATGGAGGCGGCTGGGCGTCGGGTCGTGTCGGTTCTCCCGGCTCCGGCCCGGAGTGTCCCTGTCCGCTGCTGGGGCCACGGGGGACACCCACGGCACACCACGGGGGAAGGGTAATGGTCCTGCTTCCACGCGGCGCCCTGGGCAGCCGGGGCCCCTCCAGCGGGGACAGCGATGGGTTGTTTTACTGGAGACCGAAGAGAGAGTCCCGACCCCCTCTCTTTCTTGCCCGCGGCCCCGGGAGTGCTGCGGCCCCGCTATCGCGACTGTCCCGGGACTCGTCTCCCTGTTTCCCAAGCTGGAAACCACCCCGCAGCCCGGCGCTGCCCGGAGAGGAGGGATGCGATGGGATGGGATGGGATGGGATGGGCCGGGATGGGCCGGGGCGGCCCCGGGTGCCCCTCACCGGGCGGGGCGGCCTTTGTGCTGGCGCTGAGCAAACACAGCTGCCGCCGGTGGCACCGCTTGAGGGAACGCGGCTCTTACCGTCCCACCCCTCGCCCCCGCTCCCGGACATCCCTCCTCCGTGCTCCCCTGGGCGGGGGCGAGCCCAGGTATCCATCCCATCGCTCCCGGGCTGATCTCATCGGCGGGAGCGCAGCGCCGGTGTCAGGCACACGTACTTCCCACGTTCTCCCGGCGAGGGGACACCTCTGCCTCCTCTCACGGTGCGGGCGTCCCCCCGTGTTGTCATAACATCCCCATGGCAACTGCGGCAATTACTTCTATGCCAGAACAACAATAGGAAAGTATTTAATATATTTAAATGTGATTAAGCAGGTGGAAGAAACGAGGAGGAGCAGCTCCGTAGGACGAGCCGGCGGAGACTTCCAGGGAGCCCCGGGGGCTGCAGCTCGCCCGGGGCAGCAGCGGCACGTCTGGAACTCAACAGATGGAAGCGAGCGAGGGACGCAGAGTTACAACGGGAGAGAAACGGAGTGTTTTACCGTTTTCTGCTGCCTTTAACACCAATGGAGGCACGTGAAAATTCATTCCGATTGCCATCTCTCGGATTTCGACAAAAATAGTAATGCACTGTTGCAAAAGAATATTTTTCCACTGTTGCTTTCCAGTTTCCCCTTTATTTTTCTCTACCTTTTTATTAGGCAAAAAACCAAAAAAGCCCCACGAACCCGCTGTTAGCCGTAAGTTCGGAAAACAAAAGGCACGAAAAAAACCCCTGAAACTGCACAAAGCTGGCTTGTATTTCATCTCCAAAACGAGCTTATGAGAAAAAATGAACACTCTGTCAAAAAAAAAAAAAAATTTAAACACACGCTTTAACCTGAAAATGATTCCTTTTCAGCCACTATCCCTCATTTCTATGTTTTTAGGGAATCTAATAACCAACGGAAGAGATGCTCCTGACCCAGGAAGCCACCGGCGCTGCTGGGGCGGCGGATGATGCCCAGCGAGAGCTGCTGCTGCCTTTCCCCGGGAGCGGCCGGGGCTCGGCCAGCGGAGCCCCGGGAGCCGGGCAACCCGCCTTGGCCTTGAATTCACCCTGAAATTGTGTGGCCGGTTGCTGGATTTGGTGGGAATTACTGAGTGCGGTGGCAAAGGAGGGTGCGGTGCTGATGCGGGGGAGGTGGTGTTAATGCGAGGGACCTGCCCCGGGGTGGGAAGAGGTTAAAGGGTGCGGGGATGAGCTGCCTCACCCTGGCTAACAGCGGTGCGAGCTGAAATCGCTGGAGATATATCGGCAAGAATTTCTGGTGCTGGAAAATGCCTAAAGGTAAAAGAAGGGTGGAGAGGAGGGAAGGGGTGAATTCCAGAACAGAAGAACAGGGCAAGGGGCTGACTGGGTCTTAGGCTCACAAGAGCTAACGGAGAACTGGGAAACACTACTAAGAACTGTGGAAATTTGGGACTCGCTATAATAAGATGTTGGTGTCTGTGTTACAAGAGTAAGATGAAAACGTGTCGCTTGCTGTGCATTATATAATACAATAATATATATAAAATCCATATATATGTGCCTTTCCTGAGGGAGCCTTTAAGGCTTGATTAGACTCTGCTCAGGCTGAGTAAGGTGGTCCTATGTGGTGGGATTTACATTTCCAAGGAAATGATGAAAAGCCCCTAATTTCAGATTAGTATTATCAGGTGCTGTACAGAGGTCAGGAGGCTCAATTACATGAACACTCAAATACAGGCCAAGGCCTGAGCAAGTGGCTCTTGGTGTAGAACGGTGATGGGTGTTTTTACAGTGACTCACTGATTGTTCATGTGGAAGCAAGTACATCGAGAGAGATGAAAATGCTGAAAGACCAGACTGTTACTGATAGTCTTAACTGCAACTGGCCTTCTGGTAAACATTTCTCACCACAATAAAGTCTGGTCTGAGGCCTGTTCAATCCAAATGCTGGCATAAGCACAGGTTCCTCTTCACTCCAGGTGTGAATCTGGCAGATGTGGACAAGGGCATGATGAGACAGCTGCCTGGGGGATAATTCTGTTTGGAATGCTGTTTTGTGCAGTATTGGATTTACTTGTATGTGGGAGCTAGGGTCTTATCTTAGGTTTTATCTTAAATCCTTGCAAACTCTAAACTATGGGGGGAAAGCCCTGTTTTGATGGCATGGAAGAGCAAAATCTTGTCATATACCGGTTTGTGGACTAATTTTCTGTAAGAGATGGTGTTGTGGGATACAGTCTGGTCCCTGACTTCACACAGAAGCTCTGCCTAAATGAGCTCAGTAATGCAGATCTGTGAGGGGTAAGGGTGGATCCTTTGGCATGTCCTCAATATGAGTATACTTGCAGCTAGTATGGATTCGGAGAGGGTTTTTTTCTGTTTTATATTCCCTCCTTTCTTGTTTTGCATCTTATTAACGTGCTGTAAAGCTTATAAGAGTTATGCTAAGGTTGTTTCTAAAAATTTAATTTTTTCCCCTCAATACACAAATGGATAAAAAATGAGTTGGTAAAAGCATAGATGAATTTCAGAAAAAAAGATTTAGAAATCCCTCGAAAGCAGGTTACTCAAAGTCTTATTACCCATCAATAGTTACAGATCTGCCATATATATCCTCAGAAAGTATTTGCCTGTTTTACTGGGAAAATATAATAGATGGGCAGGATCTGTGCAAGTTTTAGTAGGTTTGTGACAGCAGGGCAGGTTCCTAGGGGGAAGAGGGAAGTGGAAAGGAAACCAGAAACAGAGAGTGGATCTTTTCATATGGTCTGACAGGCAGATGGAAAGCATGAATTACAATGGCTTTTAAAAAGATCTGCTCGGGGTTTATGTTTACAGAGAGATTTAACAAGACCGGCTGGCCTTAAAATGCTGAGGTTGTTGTTAAAATCAGATGTTTGGAAGTGAAATAGGGTACTAGCTCCGGACCAGAATATGGGAGAGGTTCACAGAAATTCAACAAGACCGGAGCAGGGCCAGTAAGGAAGGGCCCCTATAAACCATTCAACAGATCCTGAAAGGGGCTTAAAGGTCAGCAGGACCTGGAGTCAGGGGAGGGAGGAGGGTATGACCCCTGCTAAGGGGAGCCGGATCCAGACAGAGACCACGAGCCTCTAACCAGGAGGAGCAGCAGCAGCACGAGAAGACGGTGAGAATGAGCTGGGATTTGTGCAGGAGGGACCCACCGATGAAACAGCTTTATAGGGAACAAAGGTATCAAAACATCACCTCGCTTTCTTGTAAGTGGGATATGGGATATTGATTTCCTCTCATGGTTTGGGGAAGCCCATGGTTTACCTTGGATAGAACCTATGGATTTCCTCAGTTTTCTAAATCTCCTGCTTGCAAGGTTAGCCATAGATATTTACAGCTAAATGAATGGGGCAAGTAGGGGAGATTATAACTTGGAGAGCCTTTGCTTTGTAAGGGGAGAGTCAGATATCTTATTCTGGCAGGAGAATCTAATTAAGGGCCTGTTCAATAGGAGTAAATGTCAGATGATCAGGCACACAGGACTAAAATTGCAATGCTCAGTCCAGTGCGCTAGAATGTGTGCTACAAGAGGCCTGGCTTTTTTTCCTGCTTAGAGGGATGAATTATGTTTGATTTCTCTAATCATTCTTTTTATCCCCATTATTGAAGCTTTACTTTGACACAGAGAAAGTAATCTTGATGCAGTGGGGCCAAGAGTAGGAAAATTGCTCCAGTAGATTTGGCAGGGAAAACATGGCTCCAGCCTCTCACAAATATCTCTATCCTTCTCCGTGAAAGCTTCACGTGCACCAGAAGGGATCAGAAAGGTGTTTTCAGGGCCTCTTTTCTACAATAATTATGTTGTAGCATTCCTCCTGTTTATCGGGGGAAAAGGATCTCAAAACACTAATTGAATTTCTATTTTCAGATCCATTGGAAGGTATCTGGGAACTCCAGAATTGGTGGTAGCATAAAACTTCCTGGATTTGGGGGAAAATTAGTCCATCATGTGGTTTTCAAACATAATCTGTTGCCCAAAGTACACTGGATGAACGAGTTAACCCAACGCTAATTTGCTGGGACTGTAATGATTTCTAAATGCTCAGGATTGGTTCAAAATGCTCACAGTTGTGCCAGGCACTTGGAGAAGCTGGTAAAGGCACTCATATGTGTCACCATTACTGAGTTACTTCCTCAGGGTTACATGGCAAGGTGTCTGGATTCTGACGCCAGGCTGAAATGTTAACTTGTCCTGTGGACCTTTCACTTTGGCTTCCTAATCCCCCTGCTGGGAGAGGGCTCAGCCAGTTTTCAGTACCTTGGTCACCGAAAGAAGAATTGTGTTGTCTTGGCAAGCAAGGACACGTACATCTTGGATGTGGAAAGGGCTTCAAGCCTGTGTGGGATGAGGATACTGATCTGCTTGGCTGGAAGGTTTGTTTCTAACTAGAATCAGGGCTGGCAAAATGGTGTACTCAGCTCTTGAGAGGGAAATGGCTCTGCTAAGCTGGAAGTCTGTGGTGATGAGTGATGTGCGCTCTTAAATAGGGTCAAAAGTGGAGCTAAGGCTGTTCAAGGAGCCTCATAGCCTTTTTATTTTACTCCTCATCACTGAAATGTCTAAGGGAAGCTAGTCCTGGTAAGATGGGCTGAACTGAACAACAGCAAATGATGTTCTGTAAACTGTGAAAAGCTAAGAGTGACCTGGTGAAGTCATTGGTAAAATGTCTAGTTTTCCTGGAAGCCTCAGCAGGGTGGATGCTGCATATGATGGACATTGATGATATTGGGCAGAGGCTCTCTCATTAAGAAATTGCCTGCTGGAACTCCCTTCAGCCATCTGGCATCCAAAACACAACAGCAAAAGGGATCATGTTGGTGATTTTCAGTAAATGTTTTGCACAGAGCCATCTTTGTTGACTGTCCCTATTGTTTTGCAGATGTTTATGGTATCATGAATCTTTCTTTTTCAGCCTTAATTGAAAGACATGCTCCTCCAGTTCAAGGATTGACTTCGTTAGAACAGAAACAAAATTTGTATGAAATTTTTATCCTTAAGAACTTTTTTTAGACAGATCCTTAGATCGTATGTTAAATTTTAAATATTTGAAAACTTTTGACCCTCAGGCTGCTGTCATGCTTTTTTTTTCCTTTTAAGTTTTCATACAAATGAGTACTTTGACAGTTTTGTTATCTGAGCTCTGACCATTGCTCATCAGTTTTGGAAAAACAAGTTGTAGCTGATTTTCTTAATGATTTTGAAGGCTTTATGAGCAACAATAACAATGAAAATATTGGTGTATATTACCCTGGTTGGCGCTGTTTGGGTTTTATTTTGCCACATATGTCAATGACCTGAGAGTCTCTTCTCCTCTCGGTTTAATCTGTGGTGTAAGTGGGGCTCTCAGATGTTACACCCGTAGATTCTGGACTCATTGGGCAAAAGCTGCCTTTGTTTCTTCATAGTCCCAAGCAGAGAATATTGTCAGGAAGCACGATGCACAGAACCAAAGTGCTTCCTGAGGCAGCAACCCGCTGCTGGTGCTCAGTGGGTGTGAGCTCCGGGTCAGCTCTGAGATTAATCTGAAAATGAAATGATTTTGAAGTTGGTGTAACTGATGCTTCAGCTGACTGTGGCACACTGGAAGTCAAGCACACTAACTTCTTCTGTCCAGTCTTTTGAAAGGTACAATTATCTTTTATCTTTGCAGGTTGGTTTGTTTAACTTTGACTGGATTATTCTCACGGAATAAGAATGAGATATTGCTGTTTCAGAGCAGCACTGGGACCTTGCAAATGAAGGAAGCTGTAAGGTTTTGTAGTGAAAACTGCACATGGGTCTCTGAAGATTCGGTTTGTGTACTAAATTCTGCTGTTGATTTACCAACACTGTTTGACCTTGAGGCACTCAAAACAATTTATTGTTTTTTAAAAAGTGACTGTTAATATTGGCAGTCTCCAGTTTCAGTAAGAGACACACGAGACTTGAATTGCAGACTTTTGCACTACTTGAGTATTTATTTTTAATAAGGGTCCTAATTAAGTGTGCAATCTCTGTAGCAGGAAGGCTCTCCTGGACTCTGTCTTCATTCATTAAAATGTGTCAAATTCCTCAGAGTTTAGAGCAGAGCTCTAACAATGGCAAAAGAGACCCTGTGTCCTGAATATCTGCTAACATGTGCCAGAGGAGATGTTTGTTAATAAGCACTTGTGCAGTGATAAAGCACAGCAACAAGGGTTATACATTTCCTCACTTTCTGCTACCCGAGCAGAACCCCTGACTTGACTCAGGAAGCTACACTGTTGAGACATGGAAAAGTAAAATACCCTCTGCTTTATAATAAGTCATTTCGGCTCTGTCTAATTAACACTTCTTAGTGTTAATTGTAACCCCCTGTTCTGTGTTTTTCAGGGACGATATTTCCCAAGCAGTGCTGATGAAATGTCAGGCAGAGGTAGTAACTTTGTTTTCCTTGCTATTATAACACTGTGCTGCAGATATAGTTATATACTGAGATACATGCCAATCAACCAACAGAGCAAACAAGATGAAGAAGTAAAAAGCTTCTCCTTAGAGAATTTCTTAGGCAGACAATGAATTATGAGCTCTTCTCTGCCTAGACAACTTGCAGTAAGAACAGCTATTCCTACTGGCATTCCTTGCTGTGATTAAAGAAATTGAATAATTTTAGATGGCTTGTTTTATTAAATCAATAGACTTAACGGGATGGAGAGGTGGAGTATAAAAATACGAATTTTTTTTTTATATAATCTGCAGAATCCTATAGGCTTCTAACATTAATGCTACAGAAATACCACTGGCCAGTATTTGCAGAACAGCATTTAATGAACAATAAAGACATTCATGTTGTTGGAAAGGGGAAAATCCTCTTGGCAGTCTAGCAAACCTACCTACCTTGGCTTTGTAGCCTGGAGGAAATGAGAGAGTGCTGTAAGAAAGTGGAAACATGAGAGTCACTGTTAAAACATCACCTTGGTGCTGGCAGCACTGCAAAACTATTGCAAAAGATGAGGAAGAGAGTAAGGATGTGAGGCCATTGCACGTCATAGATGTATAAGCTGGATTTTTCCTTTGGAATACCACCCAAAAATTGAAGATGGAGTTTGGTTTGTGACAAGAGAATGTGCAGCAATTGTTGTCTCATCCAAACAATCCTGTGTGCGATGGTAGTCAGGAAAGTATCTGTGATAGCTCCACATTTTATGAACAAGTAAAACTGAGAGAAACCTGACTGAAGATAAAATCCAACCAACCAACCAAACTCTCATGATGAAACACGGAAAAGAAAAAAGGCCAGTATGTGAGTGCCGGCTGTAAGTTGAAAATACAATTTCCGATACCTTCTGTCACATCCTGTACAATTAAATCAATAAGCATTTCACTTTTTCTTTTTTTTTTTTTTTTTGAATGGGAACAGGGTTCTAAATTTAGGCCTACCCCTAGCTTTTCACACATTACAAGTTTCTCTGTGCCATCCATGTAACACTTGACCTTGCAAAAGACTTGATGGCCCAGTTGAAATGCTGGAAGTTCTCTGACAAGTTACTCTTAGGAGGCCGCTGGTGTTTGTAGCCTGGTGGCTATTTTGTAGGGGTTTGTGCTATATTTCTAAACACTGGGGAAGAGGAAGGCTGAAATTCCCTTTCCCTGGATTCTGTTCAATATAACAAAGGAAAAAATTTCAAAACAGTGTTTCTTCCCTACATTGAGATGCAATGACTTGCTTGTGTAGTAGAGATTACTTTAAAGGATGGCAAAAAACCCCCTCTTTTTGACTAAGCCACATGGCAGTTGTTTAGTCATTATAGGCTTTTGCTTTATGTCTAAAAAAATCAACTGTTAACCAAAAGGTAAATTCACAGATCTGCGTGTGAAGTCCTGGCTGAGTTCAGTGACAGTAATCTCTGTGTGTGCATGTATACACACATAAATATGTCAGTGTATGCACATATTTCTATAGATCTCCCACCCTTGTGAATTCACTTACCATTTGTAGTTTCTTTACCAATTAAATTTTCTAACGCAGCAGTTCCCCCTGCATCAGGTCACGCATGCTGACTATATGCTGATTTAAGGTTGAGCATAATTTAGCAGGGCTGCTGATTATGGCAAACTTATTCTCAGGAGATCAATGAGAAATGGATGTTTTGTGATGAAGTTTGTTTTGTGTGGATTAGAAAGATAATGACACGTATGCAGATTGGGATGGGACATTAAAACCAAAACCATCACGCGTATGAGCTCTGTGAAATCCACACTGCAGAGATAAGATATGAAATCAGGTAGTAGACCACGTGGCTCTGTGTCTGAGCTCCACTTTTAAACTTGAAATACCTGAGCTAGACCTGACCTTGTGGACTCCTGTGTTATTTCATGCATGTGAATGGTCTCAGTGACTTTTATACCGACATGTTTCCCATATCTCTGAAAATTTTGCAGTCTATGTAATACAAAACTGCTTTTTTTTCCCCTGTCTGCCTTGGACAGCTCTGAGCATTCACCAAAAATTCAGTAATAATGAGTTACAACTCACCTTGTTTCATCTTGATGTTGAAAAGCAGGTAAGTAGTGGCATAGTAAAGATGCTGCTTGAATGTGGAAAGGCTGTAGGCATTTCAGCACAGTAGAATTGCTACTCAAGAGGAGAGAGTAATTACAATTAAGAGAAATATAGCTGAGAAAAAGGGTGTGGGGTCTTTTCTTTTCATTTAATAAGGTTTTCTGGGATATCTCATGTTGTTTTACTGACCTTGTTGAAGAACTGAGAACCAGACAGCAAAGCCACTATTCTCAATTTCCTTCCATCCTTCATCCAGTTTTCTTGAAGACCAAGCAGGTTTATACAAGTGTAAGCCAAGGATTCCTTGCCCTTCCAGGAGTGCACTGCAGTTTATAAGGACTTGCGAGAGGGATGCACAATATGCATATTGAATTTCATCTTATTATCTGGAGCTCTGTCAAAATGAGAGCTGACTTATTTGGGAGGAACCATTCCTCACTGAGGAAAAGTCATGGTTTTGACAGATCATGTAATACAAGTCTCAGGGTTATCTACCAATAACCTGGAAAAATCATGTGGTCATGAATAGTATAAAATTAAGGCACTGGGCATATCTGGTCCTTATAAGTTATCTATTCTGAGTTAAGTAAAAGTTAAAAGTCACCTCAGATCACGTGTTTGTCTCTCCAGCTTTCCATTACACTTTTATTGTTTTAAAAAGTAATTTTATGTACTTTTTTTTACAAGTAAATTACATTTTTCTCCCTTTATGAAAGAATGGCAAAATTAGAAAACTGCATCATCAGAAAATACCATTTTAAAAAAGAAGGCCAAAATTAAAGAAAAAAAATCCTTGAATCACAGAACGCTTTGGGTTGGAAGGGACCTTTAAAAGTCATCTAGTCCAACCCTCTCTCTACAATAAGCAGGGACATCTTCATCTAGATCAGGTTGCTCAAAGCTCCATCCATGTAGACGGGCATCTACAACCTCTTTGGGCAACCTCTTCCGGTGTTTCATCACCCTCATAGTATAAAAAATTATTCCTTATATCCAGTCTGAGTCTACCTTCTTTTAGTTTAAAACTGTTGCTATAGGTCTTACTAAGAAGTCTGTCCCCATCTTTCTTATAAGCCCCCTTTAAAATTTCTTCAGATACTTCGTGGTTCTATCGGAGTTAGGGCCAAGGGAACCAAAATCCCAGCATTTTTGAGGAGTTTGGATCTGAACATTATAGTTCAGACCTTTCATATATATATACACACATATATATATAAAAAAAATAAAAAGAATTAAATATTATTGTTGTAATCCAGGGTTTAGTATTTTATTTAAATATCATTGTAATGAGAATATTCTAGCCAGATACTGTATGCCATGTTCTGGACAGAAGGCTTTTAATGAATATCTCACAATCTGACCAAAAGAAAGGATTTATTTTTTGTCCTCCTACAGCAATATTATTTTCTCCTCCACCTACTTGGTACTTTAATTGGCACTTCTGTTTTCAACAGAATCTCTTCATCAACTCTGTCCTTTGCTCTGGCTCTTAAACCTCCAGCCCTTCTCTCTAAGTCAGGTAGCAGATTCCTGTGGCTGCATGTGATATACTTTTCAAAGTGTCTCCTACCTCATTGCCATTAAAATCCTTTTGAAGAAAATCCTACTAGGCACTGTTTCTTCAGCCTGCTTTTTCCTGAGATCCAGTTACCAAGCAGTGTTGCAGGGTGCTTGAAAGGGCTCAGGAAGCAGCTTCCTCTCCTGAGAGCGACTTAAAGAGATGATTAGGAGAATGCAGGAGGTTTGTAATAGTAGTAGTGTCTCCTAATCCTCTTTGTTTTAACAATCATGTCTAAAACTTTAAAGGTGCCTGCCGAGCTCTTGTTCAAACGTCAGCAGTGAAAGTGCAGAGGTGAAAGGGTGTCCCTCTTGCAAGAAAATGCAGAAGAAAATGGTGTGGTTTGGGCACCTCATTGCGACTCAGGCAGGTTGGGGTTAAATTTCCTGTGCTGCACAGAGCTCCTGTGGGCTCAGGGGGAGTTACCTGGGGCACAGGTGTGCTGTGTCCTTCTCGGCCCAAACTTTCCTCATGGACAGTGGGGAGCTGGAGCTTGAAAGAGAGAAAGGACAATTACTGCACCCAGCAAACCTGAACTGGCCAAGGCTGGTGACTTACTGAATATCTTTAGTACTGAAAGGATTTTTGTCAGATCTGACTCTTGAAGTCCTGGAATTCCACAAGAACCTTAGATTGGGCTTTAAAGCAAAATTTAGCCACCTAACTGAGGAAGAAAAAATAAAGTCATCAACTCTAAAGGTTTGATGAAATGAAGGGAATGACATAGCTATTAAAATATTATGTTTGAAGCAGTCCAAGACCAGCTCTGGCTTGTTGTTTAGGAGTCCAGGCTGGCAGTACCAGGAGACAGGCTCTTGCCAACTATCAGAAACTGAAGGCAGCCAGTGTCTCCCAATGGCTTCCAGGATCCAAAGTCTTACATTTAAATAATTCATGTGGTCAATGAATAATAAATTTAATAGTAATGATTAAGGCAGATGACTCTCTGTTCAGTTAAATGGTCACAGCCAACTGAAAAATGTGTGTGGTGCATGCATGCTGCTCTCTCCTCTAAGTTTGCAGTATTCAGCCCCTGACAAGTTTGTTTAATGCTGTGGATGATTCACTTTGCCCTCAGACAGCGCTTCACCCTTTCCTGCCTCACACCTGGCTGCAGCAATGCATCTGGTTCAGAGAAGGACAGTTAATTAATTTACAGCGTTTCGTACCCTTGTGCAACGAAGCTCCAGAAACCACAATTTTCCTTCCCAGCTGCTGTGGATGCTGATGTGCTGCTCCCTGCTAGGTCATGTGCAGTTGTTGCCTGCTCTGTGGCAGTTTCCTAGGCCAGGCTCCTGCTGGCCCCAAAGTCCATCCCAGCAGGTGTTAGAACAGCTCAGCAGGGGTGTGCAGAGATGGGCAGTGCTGGCTTTGGAGCAGGGTCTCTGCAGAGGTCTGGAACAAGAGGGAAAATTCCCCATCTCTTACCTTGCTCCTCCCTCCCACCCTGCCGTTCAGCCTGTTTCCTCAAAGAGGCTTTGTGGAGTCTGAGACCACAGAGCTTTTTCTTCTTCCTCACCCTGCTCCTCCATTCCATCTGGTGTTTGTTTTCCTGTGCTGCCTCTTGTTTGCTCCATTTGAATACAGTCAGAGTCTTGCACTGGGTGCTTTGACAAGTGGATGCTGTGTGGTACAGCCTGGGGAGGAGCTACATCAGCTTTTGCTCTCGTACAGTGGCTGAGGTGTGCTGCTCGGGCTGAGCCCTAGGCACAGAGGGACCCCAGACTCCCATGGGTTATCACTCCATGGTGGAGAACTGGCTATCTGATGGCAGGGAGAAGGACCTGGGCTTGCTTTCTTCTGCTGACAGCCAGGAATGAGACAGGGTTGACTTTGTTCCTTTGCCTTTCCAAGCTGGTTTGTTCATGCCACTGGCTGAGAGTGACATAAACAAAAGTATTCAGACACTGAGACAGTTGTTCCTGAATTACTCGTGGTGGTGGGAAGCAGCTCAAGCCCTCTTCTTATGCCTGTTGTTATTTTTAGTTAATTAATTAAGAATTTTACTTCTGTTGACTGAGAAGAACCCCCATTAAACTGCCTTTTGCGATTAACGGGTTGGAACCATTTGTTCCAGAATGTTTCTCGAAGGTTTCCAGCACAATGCTGACAGGATTTGCTGCCTCTTGTGTTTACAGAAGTTTGTGAGGTAGGAACCTCAGTTTCTTCACCCTTTCCCTGGAGCTCTTAGAGGTCAGTCAGTGGCAGAGCTTGTCCTTGGGTGCAGCTTTCAGTCAGGCTCGAAACACACAGTGGGTCATTCCAACAAAATGAGGTATCCCCAGGTTGCTTGTCTCAAGCTGGAACAGGCAAATCGAACTCTTAAACTTTGGGAAATTCCCTACAGGTACCAGTTATGCTTCTTATTTTAATGCATTTTTACAGCACTATTTCCCTCTTTCCCCAGCCAAGAGCCACGGGAAGTCTGCTGCTGTGACAGGTTTGATACGGGACTTGCCTGAGCAGTGTCTTGGTTCTGCTGCCACTGTGTGGTCGAAGCTGGTCTGGTGTTCCAGGTATTCCCGTTTCTCACCGTGATTTGTGCGGCGCCAGCAGAGTCCTGGCATCCCACACGTGCTTCTCCTCCACGCCGCTGTAAATGAGGAGTGACTGCACGGAATTTAAGGGACTCTTTATTTGTGCTGGAGTAGCAGCCAGGGGCACCTGGGGCAATAAAGGTCCTTTGTGCTGAGTGGGTCTTAGGCGGGGGAAAAAACCAACAAACAGCCCCTAAGTCAGCTCTTAATTTGATACTATGCCCGTACGTAACAGGTAAATAAAAGTGACATGGCAGGGTTAAATCTCGTGCTTGAAGTCAGGGCCCTGACAAACAGCTGCTGTTGATAGAGCTGTTTGAAATGCAAGCAGAAGGGGAAGACTGTTTAGTGTGACTTCATTAACCTCAGTTGTGGTAATTTCCACAACTCAGACACACCCCGAGATGGTGGGCTGTGTATGAGTTGTGGGAACCCGTGTTTTTCAGGTTAAAGAGTCATAGATCTCTTGCAGTCTTGCATATCGTTGAGGTTTCAAGCAAACCACAGCAGCTTTGCTATTCAGCAGTAAAGCACTGCAACAAGTAATAAAATACAGGTGTACTTAACAAGAGAAAAGCTTATATTAGGTTTGCTTTTTAGAAAATAATACAGTAATCGTTTATGTTTTGCCAGTTTGGTAATATCCAGGAGGTTTCTCAGTCATTAACTCACTTGAGTGAATTAGGGAAGTTTTATTGTAGTAATAAACAGTGATATGTCTCTTCAGGGACTTTCAAAGTGAGTGAAATAGAAAACATAAATTACTCTTTGGTTTGCGTCTGCATTCCTTGCACATTCAGGATTTTCACTGGCTTTGAGGAATGCAGGAGCAAGCCCCAGATATTTGTAAAGAAATCAGGGTGAAAAAATTTGCCTTGAGCCCAAAGATTAGAAAAAAGTAAAATGTCAGCACCAGAAATTCAGAGGGAGGAAATTCTAGCTACTAAGGGAACAGCAGCTGAGAATGTCATGCAATACTTTTATTAACACAGTACAAAAGGCAATTTAAATAAATAAAAAGGCCTATTTCTGCCATTTTCTGAAGTCCTTATTTAATTTAGGTAAAAACAAATATGCCACAAATGTTAAACTGACTTGCAATCACCTGATGACCTCAGATGCAGTCTCAGTTTTATACTCAACAGCGACTCTCTTCTCTCTCCCACTTTCTGTGCTGCTAAATCCCCAGTGCTTTGGGGAAGGGGTCCTTCCCATGGGTCTGTGCAGTGTGCAGGCTGGTGCAGACCCAGACCCAAGTGGGATTCCTGCCTACTGCTGGGTGCTACTGACAACACCCAGGCCCTTTCCACCCCCTTCTTCTGACCCCCATTGTCATATCTTGTCTTTTGCTGACCCATTCACAAAGTGGTAAATTTGGTTCTTACTGATATTATTTAAAAAATATTTTTATTTATTTCTTTTGCACTGATATGGCTTGTGGACTGAAGCATGCAGTGGGCTGCAGATCCTTGCTGGAAATTATTGACTGCACTTGGTTACTCTAATACGGGCAAAAGGAGGGGTCAGCAAAAAATCCTGTAGCCTTCTGTGTACGTCTTAAAGGTGGTTAGAAGCTTTGCAGTCAGAGCACTTCCAGGGAATCTCTCTCTTATTAGACTTGCTAAATGAACCAAGTTCCAATGCATTTCCATAATTTATGAGACTTAGGCTACAGGTGGCTGTTTAGGCAGAGTAGTGATAGTAGGATTGTGGTGCAGATGACTGACACACAACATTTGCACATACTACGATTGCATAAACCTCATTTCCTTTGGAATCTGGGCTAAAAATAGAAACCCTTTCCCGTGCCAAACTTGTCTGTCATAACTAGTAGAGGCTTTTCGCTCATTCATGAGTGTGCTGAGCTGCTCATGCTGCGTCTGTGCCAATATGTTTACTTAGCACCCTGGTTATACTTTCACAGAATTGTGTGAAATGCTTTTAATTTGTCGTGGCCATGAGGAATATAGATGGGTAAGGGAATAGAAAAATGAGTTTATCATGTGGATCACTCTAGGTTGGGTGGTTTTGGTTGTGGTGGTTTTATTTGTTTTTTTGGTCCTGAAGAAAGCTTTGGTCACGTCCTGTGTAATATTTCCCATTTCATGGTTGTTTAGTGTAAGGAATAAAACATTGTGTTGCCCAGTGAAGGTGACACAGGCCTAAGGCACACCATGATCAAGGTGGGCCTGTGTGTACAGGCTCAAAATAAATACTGTGGTGACCTTGCACAAGTTTCTCCATGGAATCTCTCTGCCTTTTCTCCCTCTGATCCTAATCAAGGAATGCAGGCCAAAAGGTGGAGAAGAACGAGCCTGTCCTTTGGGACTTTGTAAACCACCCTGCAGGTCTGAATTCTGCTGCTGTGACTATAGCATGAGCGGATTTAGGATTTGCTCTTTGTAGCCCCATAAGACAGCGTGATGTGATACTTGCATCCCGCCCGGTTGTACGCACCGGCAAAGCCAATAGTTAATTTGAACGGTTGCAGGCACTTACAAAAGGTTTCATTCACGCATTTCCGAGGTTCGTGTTTAAGGAGGGGACTTCCCGAGGGAGGCTGAGATGCCCTGGAACGCCTGGGCGCTGTCCGGGTCCCGCCGCGCTCGGCCACGAGAGGGCAGCAGAGACTGCGCTGAGCGCGGCGCCGATCCCGTTCCCCCCCGGGCTGTGCCGCCGGGGCCGCTCCCGTTCCCCCCGGGCTGTGCCGCCGGGGCCGCCCCCGCTCCCCCCGGGCTGTCCCACCAGAGCCGCTCCCGTTCCCCCCGGGCTGTGCCGCCGGGGCCGCTCCCGTTCCCCCCGGGCTGTGCCGCCGGGGCCGCTCCCGTTCCCCCCGGGCTGTGCCGCCGGGGCCGCTCCCGTTCCCCCGGGCTGTCCCACCAGAGCCACTCCCGCTCCCCCCGGGCTGTCCCACCAGAGCCACTCCCGCTCCCCTGGGCTTTAGCCTTGGTGGTTCAGAACCGAAACCCAGTTTCTGAAATTTTGCCTTTTATTAGAAGTGATTTATTATTTTTTTCCTCCTCTGCTGGTGGCCAGTCCATCCGTGCAGTGAGTCTGTAACGACACCTCAAGGATTTGTATCCTTTCTGTTGACTCCGTGAAAAGAGCAGAATGGAAGAGCTGGAAAGGAGCAAATCTGTCTGCACTTGTAAAATGCTGTCACCGTGATTGCAGTGGCTGCCAGTGGCACCAACCACTAAACAAGAGGCAGCAGGTAGATGAAACAGGCAGGTAATGGGAAACCATCCCGTGTCTGGCATGGTGTGGGCACTGAAAGAGAAGATGGCACTAATTTCTGACCCCAGTCTGGCAGAGGTCACTTTACAAGCAACAAACTCAAGGGGTCTTCTATCCTATTCCTCAGTGTGGGAGAGAAGGAGGAGAATATGAGTTGTGTGGAAGAACTGAATACAGCTGAAGTGGGTTTTGGTGGGGCAAGAAAGATTATAGCAGGTGAATTGATCAAATTTTGGACAGTATTTAGCAGATTAAAATAAGTACTATTATGGCAATGCGGAAGTTCTCAAGATTTTTGGATGACAAATCATGGTGATTATTCCCACACACCAGTGCATTGCTGTACCATCATCCCTGTACCCAGCACTATCAAAGCACTTATTTATGTAGAAGATGAATCACAGACAATATAACCTGCCAAAGGTGATGCAACAACAATA
Source organism: Gymnorhina tibicen (assembly GCA_013399875.1). Lineage (NCBI taxonomy): Eukaryota > Metazoa > Chordata > Aves > Passeriformes > Artamidae > Gymnorhina > Gymnorhina tibicen. The sequence continues at coordinate 1,674,641 of VXAZ01007995.1, forward strand.
TATGTTCATAGTTCTGATAATCTGAGGATTACTTTGTAGCTTCTCTTGGTTCAGTGCGAGTAGGCGTCTTGGTGTTTCTGAAAATCCCTGAGTCTGCACTTTCAGGTACCTAAAAACCTCAGAAATCTGCCCCCTAGTATCTTACAACCTGAGATGTTTATATTTCAATTTTGGAGAGAACTGACTCTGAATTCTGCAGAAGGGAACAGTGGCAGCATTATTATTGGCAGCATTTATTCTCTCCGAGAAGCTTCAGATTACATTATTTAATATCTGTTTTATCTGTGTTTCAGAACTGATTTTGGTGTTACAACAAAGGCAGACTTGTCTTATGAGAATCAAAATTATACTTAATTGGATTCTGCTTTGGGAGTTTCTGTCAATCACACAACTGCGTGAATTGGAAAAGACACACGATTGCAACTATGATTAACTTCTCCAGAGTCGCTGAGTGCCGTGTATCACATTTCATAAAGAGATGTAGTATCTTCAGAATAATTGTATTGTTCTAAAGGGCATCTTCTGAATACCAAAAATAACTTAATTTTCTTTGAGGGCACATATGAGGAAGTGACATTCTTAGACTGAAGGCTGTGAACCTTTCTATTTTAGACTTCTCCACCTGAAGCAGCTTTGACTGCCTTCCTCCATGTGTAATTCCTGAGAAAAACATAAACAAATGGAGAATTCCCTGTCCTGAGAACAGCCTGCCTTTGATGCCAACCTGCATTATGAACGACCTGTGCATCATCTAGAGGAGGCAGGTGGTAAATTAGCAGCAGGTATAGACTGCCAATGAGTGAATGTTTGTGGTGCTGGAACATTTGAGCTACTCATTGTAAGCACGTACCAATGCTGTGAGTTTTCCCATGTTTATGCAGCCAGGTAAAGGAAGTCAGATCCTTTTTGCTACTATATTACTGGCTTACTTTTCTGAGTTGAAGTTTAATCTTCCTTTATTCCTGGCTCTTACAACTGGACGACAGGAAACACAGACCACTTCTGCTTCAGAATACGAGCCTTTAAAAGAACTTTGAGTACTTCAATTTATATATATATATGTAATATGTCTCTATCCATGTTTACCTCAACATTTGTAACTTACCAATTTAACTTTTTGAAGTACTGGAAGATTACATTTAAAGAACTGTGAACAGGGTTAGTCCAAAAATCACTGCACTAGAGATCTCTAACCTTGAAGGGCAGACAATAGGGGTTTTTTGCACCCCTGTAGATAGTTGGCCAATGTTAATATTCACTTTGCTTTTATCTCTAAATTGCATCAACTGTCTCCAGTGACATTTAACTTACATATGTGAAGGGTTTGGCATTTTTAGATTGTCAGGGTGTTATTGGATGAAAAAGCTGATTTTGTCACGGGACATCTGTTTTATTGTTAATTAGATGAAATAGGAAAGACATCAGAAGAGTACACACAGAAACTATTTCATAGTTCCTGCTTAAAATCTTACTCTGATCCCTTGAAATTAATGATGCTTTACGGATTTTCACATTTTGATGTGAGTTTCATTTAGGAAGTTTCGGGAACAAATGACAGAGGGTTGTTATCCATCTGTGCCTCTGTCTTTACAATTCAATTATGCCCTGCCATTGTACAGTCTCTCCTTTCAGAACTATCACAAGAGAGAAAACAACCAAGGAGTTCATCTATCATTTAAAAAACCCAATCCAACCACAACAACTTATATCATCATCACAGCTCATGTTTTGTACTTATCAAAGTAAGAAGTGCCCTGTCAGGATGAGTTGATCTTTTTGATAGTTGTGAACTTGTTGATGTTAAGATCCTGTAGTCTGATGATGACCTGGCTTTCCCCCCTGCCACCTCCTCCTTCTTTTTTTTTGGTCACATTGTAGTACAAAGGCTAAGGTAGACCAGATTTTCTCTGTTTTCAGTCATTTTTAAGGATTTGTCCTGGTGAGAAGGCAGGTATAAAATACACTTCCCAGGAGAGACAGAGAAATTGTAATTTGTGATAACTGGTGATAATATGTCATATTACTTCAGGAAGAAGGCGAGAGAGATCTCTCATGGGAATAAAGGAGAATAAAGCATTAAAAGCAGTATTCGTACTGGTGTGTAATATTGTAATGGTATGGAAGATTAGCATGAGGTGAGGGGAGGCACCAGACTGAGGTGGTTGCATCTTTCTCCCAGTCATGCGTCTGTAACTTGGGAATGGAGAGCTGGATAGATTCAAAAGAACAGTGAGGTGTGTGGGGAGCTATTTCAGTCCTTCCTGTTCCCTTTGTTTTGAGCCCTTTGCCAGAGCCCTGATGTGGCCTGGAGAAGAATTTGAGGACGGAGAAGCAAAGGATGCACGCTGGCTTTGGCAGGCCCGTGCTGAGTAACCCTTTCAGCTGGAAAAGGGGGAAAAGCTCTTCTGCAGTTCCTGTCTGGAGAAAGGTGAGGTAAAGAGTACACAGAGACTGCAGAGCAAGTCATGGCTGCACAGTCGGCATTAGACTCTATCCAAGCTCCCTAAGTGCTGGTGGGAGAAGGAGGTAAGGATGAAACTGGGAAAGTAGAATTTAATGTGGGGATGGGGAATGGATTTTAAGTCCCTGAAGTGATGTTAGCAGGAAAATGAAGTGACTTCAAAAATGCAGTCCTCAGCTGTGTGGAGACAGCTCCTTTTCCATCCTTGGAAATAAAGCCCTGATCTACTGAAGCAGTTTACAGAGGCCCTTTCCCCCCATGTGTACAGGGATGGGGAATGGTTCTTAGGGAAGCCCTGTGAGATCAGAGACCCCTCCAGTCAGGGCAGTGCATCGTCGTGTCAGTAGTGGTTGCTCTGGGGGAATGCAAGAGGAATTCTGAAGAAGAATGCTGGAGTTACCTATGTTTCCTGGCTTTGACTCTCTAAAACCCTTTCAATAATGGAACAAAATCCCTCACCCCTCCCCAAGACTTTCATAGATGTGGTCTGATGTGGTTTTACACTGATGTTGTGAACATATACAATGGCCATTATACGTGCCATTTAAAGTGAGGGTCCTGGTCCTCCACTTCACTACAGAGGTGGAGGTTATTATCCTTTTCCTAGCCCCAAAATGTTCTTAATTTTTCTATGTAATATTCATTAGCTAAAAATATAGGTCCATTATTCTCAATGCTCTACCCCCTTCTTCCCCTACTTTTTGTTCTGGGATTCGTGCTAGGGATAAACTTGGCAAAACACTTTCATTAGTGTGACTAAGAGAAGCTTACAACTTGTTTCATTAAAATGGGAGCAAGATTGATACCCTTTATTAGCGAGCTGGAGCAATCCCTGCCTTTTCTTCTCAAATGCTCCATATCTGCTTGGCTCTGGAGTGCACAATCTTGATGAATTGTGAGTTAACTTAATGGAGAAGAAAATGTGTGTAGAGCTGGGTGAGGGCAGAAGGGAAAAATACAGATGAGAATCAATGAAAGAGAGAAGAGACTTGACGGAAAATGAAATGGCCTCTTCCCAAAAAAGTTGATGAAGAGAAAATAAACAGCTGGCAAGCAGGCACAGAGAATGGCAAGCAGGCTCAGAGAGGGAATGTAGGAAGGCACACAGCAGTACTGAGGGGAGAGATGGATCACAGGCACACAGTCAGATTTTGATTTTTGAAGAACAGAATGTGTGGGAATATTTGGATCAAGGACCTTTGTTCTGGCACACCTTTGCTTAAAATAAGTAAGAAAAGCTCAAAACAGGTAAAAAGGTGAAAAAATTCTTCTCTTTCCCTGAGGCATAGAGTCTAAAATAAACACTAGAAATGTAACTCTATTAGCAAAACATTTCAGAAAATTTTTGAGAGTTAGCATCTTTTCCCATGATTCCAGACTCAAAAGCAATTGCTCATGAATGGAAGGTTTTCTTCAATCTGTAGATTTCTGCTACTTGGGTATATGCAGAGCTACATTTTGTTACTCTGCTGACTAAATCAGTGTTATTACTTCTGCCAGGACTGTAGTGACAGTCCAGAGAGTCCTGATGGCTTGTTAGCTAACCTCTGATTTCACAGGCTACTGCTACTGATGTGTAAGCCAGAACAGACCTTGCCTGGCTTTCAGAGTCAGACAATTACCAGGAGTAGCTGTTGGGCGTGAGAGGGGGGAAACTCTTGAGCTGCCTTCATGAGGAAATCTCTGAGAGACAGAGCGAAAGAGCAAGACCCTAAATACCAACGTGATCTCTCATGAGAGAATTGAAGAGCCTACAGCTCCAGGAACACTGGGGCTGGAAGAGGCATGCCAAGGCCATTCTGGAAAGGTCCGAAAATTTCTGCTCCTACATCTTTCTGAGCTGGAAAACCCGTAGTATTTGGTTTGGGTTAGGGCTAGAGCTGGGTTTAAGGTTAGGGTTGGGTTAGGGTTATGGGTTAGGGTAAGATTCAAGAAATAAACCTCACTTTCCCTTTTTTAAAAAAAAATTTAAAGTTGGCTACAGTAAACTAAGCTCAAGAGCAACACCTACATGACATTCAATACCAGTGGCCCTGTAATGAGCATTAACACCTATTTTCCAGTGTGCATGTAATGAGCATTAGAAGCTATTTCCATGTTACACTTGGCAGTTATGCACTTCAGGGGGATGTATTTTCTTTGTAAAAGGATAAATATTTGTCAGTGAATTGTGCTGGGGCAGATGTTGGTGTAAACCAGTGGCAGTTCTGTTCCTGAATCAAGATGTTGAGCACTCAAGCCCATGATAAGGCTCTGTGTTTGCATCCAGTGCTGGCTGGTGTGCCTAACTTATAACAGGATAGGGGCCATGTCACAGTTCTTGAGGTTGACTATAACAAATAAAAGTGGTTTATTTTGGGGCTGTATTTATTTTTCCTTTTTTTGAAAAAAGAATTTTTTGACATTTTTCTGGACCTTTAAGGCATCCTTTGTATCTCTCTTCCACATTTTTTAACTCTCCCTTGCAACCCTGGGAACTACAAATTGCATGTGGTGAGATTCCCATGCAAATATTGTGTTTGAGTACCTGGAAATTCAGGGAAAATACCAAATAACCCAGAGCCATGATAAAATCAAGCAGTACTCAAATCAACTAACAAAAAGCACAAAAGTTTAAAAAAAGAAGGTGAAAAAGGAAAAAAAACTCCTTCCAACCCCCCCCCAAAGCAGCTGAAGTGGGACTAAATCTTTAATGATGGAGTCTTAGATAAAAGACTAAAATATTTATATCACCTTTTTAACCTGAATTTTATAGCAATGAAGTTTAACATATATCTTCTATTACCTTTGTCAAGTTTATGACTAGCTCTCCTTTATGGATCCCTTAAATATGTATAAGACAGTTTTAGTTATCTTGTTTACATGGGTTTTCTCTTTGGGCATTTGTCTCCATCACTGCATAGCATGTTTATGGTAATTTACTATAATACATGTATATCAGAGGCAGTTTAAATGACACTTAGCCTTGAATATATTTAAGATTTTTTTTTCCTTGTAGCCACTAGGAAGTCAAAAGATATATGAAAAGCGATTAATTTTCAGATGATAGTAACATAACCAATATTAAAACTTGTTTTTGCTCTTGGAACAGTGTGAGGGAGAAACATATAACAAATGAGGCATCACACAGGCAGTTATTAAAGAAGTAAATTAATAAACTCAACATTCAATCTTTTGTTTTCACTTGTCGGGGATAATGTGGACAGCAGTTTGATGATTAGAAAAAACAAAATGTGTCTGATTGTTTGGGTTGGCTTTAATCACTGACTTTGTTTAGGACTCCTCAGCAAACATTAGCTTTCAGCTGGTTTCCTTTCCAGCCCTATGGAAAGGGGTTCCCCATGTGTTTTCCAGAGCCTGCACTGCAGGTCCCTGTGTTGCTGCCTGTGGCCAAAGGCTCTGAGGGAATCGCCTCTGAGAGAGGGGCTGGTGCTGTGCTGGTGCCATGGGCTGTGTCCATGGAGCAGGGAAGGGTTTTGTGCTGATATTGCTGTGAGAAGACTCAGAAGGAAAAAATCCCTGAAGGTGGGAGGCTGTGGCTTAGGGACCCAAAATTGTTTTCCCAGTTGGTGCCTGAGCTGGAGCAGAGCACAGATACTGTGTAAACCTGGCCTGGCTTTACCTGGCAATCTACACTGCTTTCAGCCTCATGGAAAGGGATGGCCTGGCCTGAAGGTCATTGGAGGGAATGAACTCTGCTCTTGTTTTTTTTCACTTGGGTCCTGTTCATTCCTGTGTGTGGGTACATGAGTAACATTTATGTATCTTTACAGTCAGGCATTGTTGTATATTTCATAAAGGTAGCTGAATTTCCTGAAATACCTTGAAAATGTCACTGCATTTCTTACCTGTTCTTCTTGGTGCTGGAAAACCTTTAAAAATCTGCCCCTTCATCTTATTAATCTAAAAAATACTGCTATTATGGAGAGACTATTAAAAGCTGACAACTTGTTGAGAAATCAGGCTCTGTGGCCTTTGATGCAGTGATTGAGAAAGACTTGCAGACATTAGGGAATACCGGAAAGCCCAGCTATTAATGATAATGGAGGCAGAAATCCTTCAGAAATTTCACAAAGACGTGTAGCACTTCCCCTCCACCCCGGCCCACCTGTGTATACTGTGATGCTGACAAGACAGAAGCTTGCTATTAGAAATGGTTCCCTTTGAATGCGTGTTGAGAGAAAAGTCTTTGAACTAATAAAATTCATTTTTGTTGTTTGTCAGTAAAGGTGGATGCAGCGTCCCTGCCACACGCACGGGAATGTGTAATTGGGATTATTGAAATTTGCTGTATTGCGAGTGCAGAAAGAGCCATCACGTTAGAAGCAACCTTTCAGAGGAGGAAGCAAGGAATGAGATTCCTTTTATGAATAAACCCAAATGGAATGATGGTGCATATGCTTTTGTATTTGCTTTCCCTCTTTGTTCTTTGTTCTTCCTTTAGCGATGCATTTGCATGCAGACTGCTGGTGATCAGCATGCAGAGCTCCCGTACAGCCGAGCTGTGTGCTGGCATTGATCTAGTGGTCTGTGCCAGCTCAGTGGTGCAAGATTTACTTTAATTTCCTCTTCCCTTTGTTCTTCTGCCTCTGTGCTTTAAATAAAGGCTTTCGTTTTATTACTTCCAGAAATTTTGAGAAGTCCTAGCTATTTTGTATCCAAATAACCGTGACACATTTCTCTGTGACAGATAACTGCAGAGCTCCCAATCTGGTGGGTTCCACACTTGTGTACATCTGAAATTCCCAGTTATTAACTTTGGGGAGGTGTGATTTTTGGTTAGACTAAATGGAGAATGAGCACTCTAAAGCAATGAGGGTGTGAAGCTGGAGATTACGTGAAAAAACCTCTGACATGATTTTGACAGAAGGTCTGGACCAGGAACGTGTATTCTTCACTGAGACATCAGAGTTGATCAGGATCATGGAGGAAGTGTGTGAGAAGGCCCTAGAGAATGGTGTAACATATGCAGCTTGGCCATCCTCTCTTTTTGTACTTTTGAGTAGACAAATAATGCACAGCACAAAAGTATCTGAATTGGTTTGTCTCCTTTACACACAAAGAGTTAGAGGTTGCCATTCCCTGACTAGTTTTCCTTGCCAGAAGCAGCACAGATGCCTTTAAAAAGGAGAACAACCTCGTAAATGCTGCTATTGTTGGAGTGGTTCTGGTATCTTTTCTCTCCGTGCTGTAATTGTGTAGCTGTTCAGTGGTTCGAGGTATATTTACATGGGTTGATCCAGGGTCAGGGGCTTCAGCCTCTTTGCCTGCACTTGACATGGCTTTTTCCAGTGAATTTATTAGGATTATATCCTCTTAAAGAATTAGTAGAACTCATTAGTTTCTATTCTTTGACTTCTTTTCTTAACATATATTTTCTGCAGGAGCAGAATTCTGCAGGAATTATGTTTTAATTCCTTTGTTCTCCAGCTTGATTTCACAGAGACTATTTTCAAGGCTGCTTTAGTGAAATCTCATATAGCAAAAATTATGACGAATATATTCTTGGGCTGTGTGTTATTTTTGTTCCATTCCCCTCCCACCCGAGTTGTAAACCTTGGCTATCTTTGGGCTTATCCTTATATCACCACTTTGCTGTATTTTGAGATGCTGACAAGCTATTTTAATACCCTTGTAGAGGAAGCCATTCCAGTTGCTCTGCAGGTGTGCAGCAGCTCAGCGAGCAAGGCTGTACAGAAACCATCCTCCCAGCTTTCTGGAAGGTGGCTTCTACTTTTAGAAGCAGCTCCAGGTGCTGGCGGCCTCACCTGGGACTTGAAGATTTTCGACCTCCTGCTCTGCAGCTGGAATTCCTAAGCTCTCAGCTGGTTCCTGAAGGTGGGGGGAAGCAGATTCCCCTTCCAGTTTAGTAAACACAGAAACCAGTGTCTCCTGCCAAAATATCCTCCTCCCAGTGTGCAGGCCAGGCTTGCAGAGTGGGGCCAGGAGTGCAGCCCGGCAGCGAGCTGTGGGAGCTGCTGAAGCAATAGTTCCCCTTGCTGCAGGATCTAATGAGGACACAATGGACCGTGACCAGAGCTGTGCATCACAAGGTGTTGTGATGCAGGTGAGCACAGCGAGGAAGGTTATCTGCTGGGCAGACTCTGCAGCAGAGGGGGACGAATGCTGCTTTTAATGAAGAAACTGAGCAGAATTACAAGCAGCAGATTAATTGCTTTCCTCAAAAGGAAAATGTGCTTAGTTTCAAACTGGTTGTTTCAGTGAGCCTTGTGTTGTATAACACTCACCTGAGACAGAGGCTGACAGGCTGTCCCAACCTTTAATTGACTAATTAATAGTTATTAATTAGTATTCCCTGCAGTTGTAGTCTCAACCATGAGTTAATTGATTCTGATGGGGAATTAAATGTCCCATGTCAGAGATGAGTGCCCATAACAGCATCTGAGGCAGTTATTTTGTGTAATAGACTAAACCAAACCTGCTCTATATGTGTGTACACTGGTATTAAATGGCACAAACCTTTGGTTTTGTTTATTTAAACCTATTGCTCTGTGCCTGTTGGATCATGGTGTTTGTAAACACTTGATGGAGACACTTATGTATCTGGGAGAGAGGGGAGGCTGTTTTCGAACCCTCTTCTCTGATGTGAGTTCTGCCTCTCTCTCAAAACTGCTGTAAAAACATCTGCCTTTCCAATTCACTTCTGTCATGAGTTAAAATCCTCTGGAGAGAAGAACTAACTGGTAGATTTGATAGTTAAGTATTCCAGCACTGACAGGCTGCAGTATTTCATAGCAGCATAAATATCAGTGTGCCTGTTCAGTTCATTAGGTTAAGAGATTTTGGAAAATAACCTCTAATGGGCAGCATGATTTGATAGGCAGGTGCAGCTGACAGAACAAACATTAGTTTTTCTGTTCAATTTTTACTGTTTTCTGCAGGGGAGCCCCTGCCAGGCAGGAGCAGCTGTGTGACACTGACTTTGGTTAGCCAGTGTTGTGCTGTCCAAACCTTCTTGTGGTGCAGTAAAACTTCTGAAGCTGAAGGAAGCCTTACTCAAGGCTTTTCAGCAGAGTCATCCACAGGCTTGTCACTACTCAAATTCAGGCTGTCAGGTTTTATGATATTATGAGAGCTCCTGGCATCTCTTGGTTCAAAGTGTAAACGTAGTAATTACACATGAATACATGAAATGGAACTATCCAGACTCGGAAGCAGTGGGGCATTATAGGCAATGCAGAAGCCATGCAGGATAAAATCCTGATCCTCTCAACATTGATGGGTATTTGCTAAGCAGTAGAACCAAGATGTCTCCAAGGGCCTGCAAAGAACATCTGACAACCTGGTCTGCGTGAGGTGGTACTTGCTTGGATGTGGAGCTTCCTGTCTGCTGCCATTTTGCAAGAGTAGAGCAGAATCCAAGTTTTCTCACGGTGGCTGTGAATGGTAAACCCAGAAATGAAGTTGTGCAGGCTGTCTCCAAAGAGCAGCAACAGAACCTTGCTGTCACCTGGCTATGGGGTGTTTTACACCGCTTAACACCCTTGGTTATTGATGAGAAGTCTGGGTGGAGAAGAACCAAAGACAGTTCCATCTTCTCTACAGTGATGATTGAGAGGTGAACGGGGGTGAAGGGAGGTGAGGGAAACTGATAAATGGTTCTGAATTTAACACTTTAGGCTAAGCCACCAAATGTCTAATTAACATTTAAAAGGAAGAGAGTTGCCCTGCAGGTGAGAAAAAGGGATGCTAAATTATTTTGAAAAATTCAGGTGTCAGGCAAGAATGGGGAAGATTTGCATGTTAATGGGATCCTCAGCAGGAGAAGAAACCTTGGTGTGGTGATGGCAGAGAAATGGATGCACCCATCTGCACCTTCAGATATTATCACATAAGTTTGAATACTCCCACTTTTTTTTTTTTGATAAGAATAAAAATGAGCAAAAATTTGTGTTTGGAAGAGACAGCCTGTGAAAGAGCCTCATGTTACTCTGGAAACCTCTCTATGGATCAGGCCTTCCCACCTGGCCTGACAACAGAACTATTTAAGATATAACCTCGACTGGTTTAACGCACGCTGAGTTTGGGGGCCGACAGCTCGGAGCTGGGCACTGGGGAGGGCCCTGGCTCCTGTGAACTTGAAAAGAAGCGACAGAGACCAAGAGCATTTCTGATGGGACCTGACACACACAGCTGAGCCCAGCTGACATCACTGTAACTAAATTGCAGGAGAGTGCTTTGTCTGGTTAGGCTTTATTTTAGACCTTAAACCAGATGATATTTTTCCCCTTCTCATTTTGTATGTTTTTCTTTCTAATTTTTGTGCAATTTTTTTTCAGTTAGAACTCTTCGGAGCGAGGCAGGTTTCACAGTGAAGCAATGCAGCTTGCCCATAGCATCTCTTGAGAAGACATTCCAGTGTCTGAAAGGGCCTACGGGGAAGCTGGAGAGAGAGTTCCTTGTCAGGAACTGTGGAGATAGGACAAGGAGTACCGGGTACAAGTTGAAAGAGAGGAAAATTAGTTTAGCTATTAGGAAGAAATTCTTTACTGTGAGGATGGTGAGGCCCTGGCACAGGTTGTCCAGGGAGGTTGTGGATGCCCCATCCCTGGCAGTGTTCAAGTCCAGGCTGGAGGGAGCCTTGAGGAACCTGGTCTAGTGGGAGCCCATGGCAGGGGGGTTGGGACTAAATGATCTTTAAGGTCCATTCCAACCCCTTAACATTCTATGATTCTGTGAGTCTCTACCATGTCCTGAAGCACCCTTTCATGGGAATGTGTAAAATAATTGTATTTTATAAATTTATTGAATCTCTGACTCCCATTTACTTTAATAAACTTTGAATTAAACTGAGGCTGATGACAGAAGCAAAGAGCAATAAGGCATTCTGCTGTCGTCTTTTTACTGAAAAATATTTTACATGCAGGATTCAATAGCCATGGCAAAAGGGTTTTTTTCCCCCTATGTGTTAATATGCAAAGGCCTAATAAGCTTGCTAAACATTTCCTGCAGAATTATCTGCTACAGCTAATTTGGGCTAGGCAAGGCATTTGGGCCTGCGGAGTTGTTCTTAGAGGTGTCAAGCATTTTATAAATCAGATAATTTGACTTGGTCAGTAAAAGCCGTGGAGATCCAGTCTCTGGGCAGATTGCACTCCTCAATTGAGATGTTAAACTTTGTTTCCTTTCAGAAGCACTATGAGTCAGCTCCAGGCAAAGCTAAGCATTACAGCGGAACTAAAACAAACATAAAGTGGAACCAATCCTAAATATATTTGCATCTAGATTTTGGCAGACATTGTTATGGCTTTCTGTATTTTATGTGCCTTTTTCATTTCCCTGTGAAATATTTTTTGGTGAACTTATAAGGTTTTTAAACTACTTTAAGTTGTTGACTCTTCCACTTATGCTAATGATGCCTCTCGCTCCACTGCTTTAGTTTTAAAGTGAGAGAATGACTTAAAGCTTTGCCTCTGCCTTGCCTAGGCATCTGCTAGAAGGGATTTGTGCTCTTGAGAGTGCAAAACAACAAGGAAAGAAAGAAAAAAAAAGGCAGAAGAACATTTTTCTTAGTCTGTGAGGATGTATAACACCGAAGTGGGGTTTTTGGAGTGACCCAAGACTTCTGTGATCGAAGTTTAGCTTCACCGTGAGACAGGTTCCTAGCTGAAAACAGAAACCTAACCTGGCCTTGTGCACCTCACTGCAAAAAAAAAAAAAAAATTAAATTGTAGGAGTAGATCCAGTTTGTATACATAACAGTATAGCCATTCATTCAAAAGTGAATCAAGGTAGCTGAAACACTGCTCTGATCTCATCTTTCTCCTTCTTTAGCTGCCCCAGCAGCACAGACAGAAAACTCAGTCCCGTGGATGGGGTTTTAAATGAGTTTGAACTGACACTAAATTGAGCCTAACCTTTGAATAAGCCCGGAGCTGGTAGGAAGAGCTCCATTCTGTCTGCATTGATGAGTCTAAATGTTCCAGATTTTTGTTAGAATGGTTTAGGTAGTGACAGTGTAGCTAAATAATGTACTTTTACTTCTAGCCAACCTTTTCAGGTCACACTCTTTTCTTTCAAGTTGTGATAGCTACAAGATGGCATTTAAGTAATGCAAAGAAAATGGCTAAAATTTTTCCACCCTGCTCTTAAAATAAAGGGGTACCAGGCTTTTTGGCTTATGTGGAATAGTTTGCAATTGCTGTGATGAGTGCATAAAGAACACTGATTTTGTCATCTGAGTAGGAAGGTAAAACACCAAATCTACTCTTGTTATGATGAAGTGGTCTCTTGGCAGTGTGTTTTCTTTACAGCTTTCAACATCAAGTTTAATTAAAAGTTTAGGTACTATCGGCGAAGGCTTTTTATTCCTTCAGTTTTTGGAAATATGTACCTAGCAAGAATTTTCATACAATTATAAAAATGTTAATAATGACTATATGGCAAAAGTCCAATTTTTTTATTTTTGAAAACCCATATATAAAATAGCAGAATGATTTGTCATCTGTTATTTGCTTGTTTTATTTTATTTCAAACCAAAAGAAATGCTGGCTATTTTCAGTCAGTGCTTTGGATCAGCTTTTCAGTCCTCCAAGCATTAGATGCACAGTATAGGTAATAGAGGAATAGTCTGGTTTGACTTTTTTGGCACTACTTGTATGAGTAAAGTTACTTGTGCTTGCATACTTCCAGTGTGAGGAGGACGTAGAAATGTTGATAATTTATAACAAGCCTGCTGTAGAGGTACCTAGCATACAAGCAAAATGTTTCTCTACTAGATAAAGCAGTAAGAAGCAAGGAAACATTTCAGTTATAGATGGCCAATCACAAAAAATTTCAAGCAAATATTTTAATATAATCCTATTATTAGAAATAGCCATGCGGATAATCAGTGATTTCCTAAAAGAGAGCAAAACTTTGGGACTGTAATTCACATTTTTAGTTACAGAAGTCTGCAAAAACGACTTAAAAGATGCAGTTACCTCAGCACCTTAGTGTTTTCAGTCAGAGAGGCTCAGGAAAACTGTGCCTTTACTCTATTGGTATGAAGATTTCTGTTTTTATGGTTAGAGCTGGGAATGCAGATCCCACAGTGTTCCCCACTGAATGCCTCCTAGGAGGTAGCAGTTGACAAATATACCACGATAAAAATTCAGAGGTGCTCGATCTACATGCATACAAAGGCACATTTGAACATCTTGCTGTGATTTCCTCTCATTATAATACCTAATATGCAGTTTCATGCTGCTAATAAAGTTCTTCCCTAGATAAAACTATTGTGAACATACCAGGTATGATCCTTACCACAATGCCTCTTTTTACCAATTCTGCAATATCAACAGATAAGACTAAATGTAGGTTACTTGTACCCAGTATAGATTCATTTATGCTGCTAGAAAAGTGCAGAGAAGCTGATATAAATGATAATTCAAGTCTAATGTAGTTTTTTCTTTTATATTAGAGAAGCTTTTCGTGCAATAGAAAATGTTCTTTATGAACAGGAAAGCTTTATTATTAAATATGCTCTATTTTGGTGCTAATTTATTATTTTTGACATCTTAATTATATCCTGTCCCATAAAGTGGTGATTGGTAGTGTCAAGATTCCTAATCTGTATCCATAAGATATATTTCCCTATTTTTTTTCCCCCCTCAAATTGATTTTTGTGTAAAACTCCCTCGTGCAGTCAGACACAAAATTGTGGAGAGGAGGGTCCCGTCCACCCTTCCCTCTGCCAGGAGGTGCAGAGCAGAGGAATACAGCGCAAACCTTAAAAAAAGACTCAGCCTTCCAAACAAATTCCTGGGAAAAGACAGAAACGGCACCCTGCCTTCTCTTCAGTGGTGTAGGGAATAAAATACCGTGTACAAAGTTATGAGAAATTCTGTACAAGAGGAAGTGCTGTTAGGTGCTAGTTCAGCCGTGTCTGGAGTTCTGCTTTATGCCCCAGTGAAAAGTCCTTTACATCCATGAGAATGTTTTTCAGAACACGGGGAGGACAATAAAAACGAGCTTATTAGTTTCTAAAAGGCTCTATCCCAAAGCAAAGAAAGATTTTTAAAGAATTTGGCTTGTTCCTGTGAAAAACTCTTCTACTGAAGTTTTGCAGATCGAATGTACCAGTCTACAGCTGTACAAATTCTCTTTCACAGAGTATGAATGCTGCAATTTGCTAATGTACATTTTGCTTTTCATAATATTCACAAAACCAGTTTACGGTTCAGAACATTCACAAAGCTGCCATTTTTAAACTTTGCTTTTGAACACATGGCATGGTTTTCCCACTTTTAAAAGTAGGGGTGGGTGGGTTTTCTTTTCTTTTTTTTTTCTTTTTTGCAGGTGTCTTTTAAATAAACAGAACACTCTTCAGTCTTGGTTGAAGTAAAAGTTTGAAGGGATTATCGAAGCCCTGAATTCCCTGGCCAGGATGCCAACATTTTTTTTTGTTTATTTTATTCAGTATTTCTGGATGTTTCCAAGGCTGTATTTACTGTAACTTTATATCCTCTATGTCACTGTATGTTGTAATGCAGCTAACAGAGTACATGAGGGATGCCACAGACAACACCCTAACACTGAGCAAGCATTTCTAGTGTCTCCCCTAGGTCATGGTGGTCCCTGTGAAGACCAAGAGTTTAATGTTGGTTTGCATTCTCTTGGTTTCAATTTACCAGCACAAACGCCAAGTGTAGAAAACCCTGCACCACGTTGTGAAAATAAGTGCAACAGAGAGAATCTTCTCCTGTGAAAGCATAGATGAATACTCCCTCAAAACCTGTTCTTGTCACCAGAAAATATGAGCAGCACCCCTCTGCCAATGCCTAGCAAAAGATGGCAGATCTTCTGGGGCATTTTACCCTTATTGTTGGTGCTAACAGCCATAAATAACTACTGCACCTTTTCATAGCTCATCCCTTGGAGGAAGATGACTTAGAGGAACCTGGCTGAGGCAGAGGAAATAGTTCTAAAGCAGATGCTGCAATACCAGTTGGGTGGATGCCCCATTGCAGGAATCAGTGTATTGTTTTAATGGTCTCAGGGTTTGGATGCATTTCTTTGAAGCTCACGCTGGGACTGTTGTTTGCTGAACTGTTGCCAAGGCGTTGCGCATCGGGGATATTGTGATGGAGGGGGGAAAATCCACATTGCCACAGATGCAGTGTACTTTTTGTATTTTATTTTATTTTGTCTGCCTGTATTGACTCAGCACCATGGCAGCTGTTCTCTTTTCAAATAGCTTTGTTTTCCTGAGGCATAGTCTATACTTATTCCAGGAAGTTGTAGAGGAAGGCGAGCAAGTAAAGGACTGCAGATGAATTTCTGAACACAACCATTCTCACACTATTTAGAAGTAAATTTTATATCAATGCATACTTTTGCAGATGGCCTGAAAAAAAATGGGAAATGGAACGTTTTAAGACAGAACAGTGTTCTGAAAGAATTGGGTACTAGTATTTCTAGCAGTGCATGTGAATGTGTGAATCAGGCGTCGAGGTGGGACATGCCAAGGGCAAGTGCCTGTTTTACAGGTGAGAAGTAGAGGTGTAGCAAGTGGTTTGCCCAGTATTTCAGAAAGTCTGACAAAGCCAAAAGTAGGATAAACTCAGCCTTGTCCCTAGCAGAGAATTTCCAGGGAATGTGAGCTGCACTGGGGTGAGATCTGAGTTACTCCATTTCTAAGCCTGACGCCATGGGAGTGAAGTTTGCTGTAGTGATTTGCACTGACCTGGCTGTTTGCTCCTCTCTTTCCAAAGTGTAGTAACTTCCTTGCTGAGGTAAATGAATGCAGACCTTGGTGAAAACTAGTAGGAAAGGTCCTTAATACTGGAAAGGAACCTCCTCTTCTGCATGCTACATACTCCAAAAAAAGAGAACCTACAGTATCTAATTAAGGGTTATTTTCTTATACGAAATTTCCTTTCTCTTTGTATTTTTTTTCTTCTGTTTAGTATTTTCCCTCTTTTTTTTTTTTTTCCCTTTTTTTTTTTTTTTTTTTTTTTTTTTTCCTATATGAATGCAGAATTCCAAGAACTTGCTATTTTTCCTGCTGTGAGGATATATATCCTCTCGGGGTGAGTAGTGAATGTCTACTTGGCACTGAGTTAACTTGCCTCCTTCGGAGATGTCACCACCAGACACCTAGTTTGTTAAATACTTGTAGAAGTTGAACATCTGAGTGAATCAGGGAAGTGTCAGGCAAATTCCAAAATGCTAGTGCTGAGCTCTTAGTTTGAAAGGGGGGAGAAACGTTATGCAGCCTTTCTTAGGTAATTTGTATTCAGTGGATTCTCCCTCAGTGTCCTGTTACATTAATCCTGAGACACTTGTCACCAGTCAGCCAAAGGATTAAGAGAGAAAACTTTGAGTTGCTCAGCCTTTCCTAGCCATATGCTTGGCCTTAAAGGATGTGTTGAGTATGAGGTGATTCAAACTGAAAAGCTCAGCAGCTTTATAATCTCCTGGTCTCTAAAGTCACCTCAGCTATGGATGCCAGAAGCAGAAGCTCCCAGACTGGATCATTGGTCTGTGTGTTTGGTACATCTTGCCTCTGCAGCTTTAGGGGTAAAGAGCCAAAAAGAAAAGCTCTCAGCCATTTCTTTCCTGTCACAGTGTAAGTACCTGAAAATAATTATATCCTTTTACTGGAAATATTTGGCATCAGTGCTGTGGCTCCACCATTAACATTTTCTATGGTTTCATTTCAGGCTGCCAGTTCTTTTTTATTACTGCCTTGTTAGCATGACGAAGTGATGACAATCTTCTATCCTTGCCATGGATGCAGCCAAATGGCATAAGAACGTTTTTCTGCAAAACCAACTGAATAAAAGTCTGAAATGACCAATTAATAACAGCCTGACCTTATCTGTAGAGCCTGGCCAGGCATGCACCACAGTCTCTCAAGGTTTTGTACACTGAGACTTAAGAGATATGATTCGGTTTTAACTAAACCCAAATACAGCTTTCCAAAATATTATTTATTTTTTAAGACCTCCCTCTTCATGTCTTTCCAAAATTTCTAGCAGTTCTGCTTTTGTCTTTGGAAAAGCATCTGTGCTTGATGGGCCTCTGAACAGAGGACGATCTATCTAATTAAAGGCTGATCTTAGGCCATATTCTCTTACTGCCATCACGGAAACACACAGCAAATACACTGGAATTTTGAATGGTCTTGAATCAAAGTCTTGGACAATGCTAGTCTGGATTTTACTTTTTACAGCTGGTCTTTTATCTGTATACTGTTTTTACTCATAAATTCTAAATTGATCTTGACTTTGGAAAAGTCTGTGTCTGTTTCATCTCAGGCTTTTTTTCCCTACTCAGACTAGTCACAAATGACTGAACATCTCGATTAGCATGGCTGAGTGTCTCTGCATTAGCTGGATTCATAGGTAAACAAAAAGCCACAATGCTATTGAAACTCTATCATGAAATAAAATGTAATTTTGCCACTAAAATGACTACTCCCATATCTTTCCCTCTTCTGTGGCTAACTTGCTTTTCTGATCAAAAGCACCTGGAATTATAACGTGGTCAGGCATCTGAGGCATGTCTTTGTCCTTCTATTTGTTCAATGTTATCCCATTCTTTATTTTGCTTTACCACAGAAATTAAAAATAAAACCCTGCAGAAGGTCTATGGCTTGCCTTGATAATAGCACTCAACATTTGTCTGTTCTGTGTTGTTTTTCTGTATCTCCTCTCACGTTCTAGGTCCGTCCAATTTAAACTGCGTGCCCTGAGGGCAGGGCACACCTCGGTGTGGATGAATTAATGTTTGAACTTTTCTATTCACTGCAGCATGTCAAGTACATCCTCTACGGGCTGGCTGAGACCTGATGAGTAGCAGGAAGGTTATAAAGCACTGTTTGAAACGGGTCTCTGTGTGGTCATTGAAGTGCATTCATTGTCTATCTACCTATCTCTTACTGTTTTTAACTTCAGTTCTCCTTGACCCAAAATTACACTCTCATTTTCCATCAATTTTCACTCCTCTTTACGTGGCCAACTTCCTAATTCAATTCTGCAACAAAATATTCAGAGACACTTTTACATTCCCGTCTTGAATAGAGTCTAGTTCTCTAGAGGGCCAGTGCTGACCCCACCCTTTCTTCATCTTGTCTGCCTGTGGATGTAAGAAAAAATGGATGGATCCTTGTGCTAGCTTCTCTCAGTGGTAGTAACTTTGCATAGGGACTGCTTCTATCCTACAGGTCCTCTCTTGAAGGCTTTCTTCTGGAAAAGCGAGTTAAGCCTGCTAGCCACAGCCTTTCACATTCCTGCTGCTGCTACAGGTACTGAGGAACTGACTTGGGGAGACAGTGCCCTGTTTCTCTGCTAGCTGTGATCAGCATCTGACATGCCAGAGCTTTTTTCCTCCTCTCCAGTATCTGTTTTCACATCTTGCTTTGTGTGGCATTTTGATTATTCTGTTTTTGTTTTCCAGTCATCCCACACCCCACTGCATTCCTGCTGCTGTCAGGTGCTTTCCTGTTTTCCTATATTAATGCACTATCTCAAGAGTTTGTTCAAAGTGTTGAAAACTACAGCCAGTGAAAACTGTCTTTCTCCGTCTCAAATTGCATTTTTGAAAGACTACACGAAAGTAAGGATCTTGCAAATGTGAAACAATAACTACATTATGCAGAGTAGATGTGCGTTTTAATTTGTGAAGAGGGAAAAAGAACCCATGGAAAGAGAAGTCCAGTTTTGCTGCCTGATACTTGTTGTTAGCCAGGTCTGCTACAGCACTCTGATGTTAGCCTACTTAAATGTTATCACTGAATCCTGTGGGCTTTCAATGTGTTTCTTGGAGCAGAGCGGTATTTTAATTGCCCTCCTGCTCATCTGATGCTTTGGCCAGGTACTGGCAATGAGAGTGAAAGGTACTGATTTGCCAGTAGTGATGCAGTTGACAGCAGTACAATTCTGGATGTCTGCAGAAGAAGTAAAAATTGGGTTTGCTGCCCTTAGGAGTTTAAAAAGAGAAAGCTCATTTTGAGATAAAACCTTAGGATTTGGCGTAGGAAGTTGTCCTAGTTTTACTGCCTGCTAAATGGACTGCTCTTGACCTGTGTCTCCAAATGCCCTCAGGTCCCTGTCTGCTTCTCTAATTGCCACAGCTTTCCATCTAAGAAACATTTTCAAAGTAGTCAGAGTTGCTTTCTGGCCTTATGAGTGCCTCCAGTTTCCCAGGCTGGCATCTTCAGTGCTGCTTATGTAGTAATGCCATCCTACCACTGCCAAGCTACCTGCTGTTCCTGCTCAAGCCAAAGCCCCAGAGCTCCTAAACTTGATCTCTGCAATGCAATATGGAAAGGTCTGTCTTGTAAACGTGTGCCACTCCAGAAGTGTGCTCAGAGCACACCTGTG
Source organism: Gymnorhina tibicen (assembly GCA_013399875.1). Classification (NCBI taxonomy): domain Eukaryota; kingdom Metazoa; phylum Chordata; class Aves; order Passeriformes; family Artamidae; genus Gymnorhina; species Gymnorhina tibicen. Next base: position 1,694,432 of record VXAZ01007995.1, read on the forward strand.
CCTGCTGGTCTGCTCCAGAAAGAGTAAGAGAAGTCATGAATAAATACAGAGGAGGGATAAGAGGGGTACTGAGTGTGCTGAGACATGGCCACCTGCAACAGCTGACCTGGCTTGGGTGTTGAATTGTGATAGGACGGGTGTTGAGTGCATGATCCCAAGCGAGGGGTAAGGGGAACAGGTCTGTTTAGAGCCCCCCAGTCTGAAATACCCAGTCACTGACTGGAGCACTTCAGCCCCACTCCACCCCTCCACACCTTTCCTAAATCCTTGGCATCACAGGCACTGCAGGGAGAGCTGGAGTGCCCAGTGTGGCACTGGAGTGTCTGAGCAGCAGCCTCAAGGCTCAGAAATGCAGTGCTGGGTGACACCTGGGTCTCTTCTGAGAAGGGGGAGGATGACGATGCTAATCCTGTGTTGCATCGGATTTGCAGAATTGCTTGAGAATTTTCAGCACAAAATGTGAGGGTTTTGTGTTGTGCTGGGTGGAGCAGCCTCATACGATAGCCAAATGCTCCCTGTGGTTTTCAAGTTCAAAAAATTGTTGGTGCCTAGCAGATATAATTGTAGACATTTATGTCTGCCAGAAAGCACAGAGAGGAGATGAACTGCTAAATGGGAGAGAATGGGTTTATTTCTGATAATTTCAACAGAATTGCCTTTTCTGCCATCATCTGAGAAAAAAGTCAGAGCCATTAGATTTTATTTGAAAGGAAAAACTGTAATTTGAGTATTTTATAATTTGAACCAGTAGATGTCAGCAATTCCTTTTGAAATGGATCTAGAAATGCAGCAATAAATGAGTTGACTTGTTCACATCCAAACTTCTGTGTGATATAAAAACATTTGCCCAAAAAATCTGGAACTGTATAAAACAGAGCCAACAGATGAGGATAGACAGTGTCCTCCAAGTTATTGGTGAGAGTGACATGAAGAAAAGCAGAAAAACATGGTTTTGATAACAATAAAATATTAAACAGGGTCTATTTTAAATGTGTAATCTTGGATTATTTGGCCATTGCATGACATGGCTTTCACATTTGTGGAAGCCTGCTATAGCCTTTAAAATGTGAGGGCTGTAAATGATGATTTTTTTTTTTGTTTTTTAGCTTAGGTGGCACAGTAATACAGATGTTACAGCTGATCAAAGAGGTGTTTGGCATCTGCCTGTAGCTGGACATACATTGTTTCAAGTGTTCGTGTCTAAGGAGAAAGATAGCACATATTCTCCTACCAATTCGATTTTTAATCTGTTACTTGGTTTACATTTTTTAGAAGCACAAAACTGCCTCAAATGATTTTATTCTATTAGTCTGCAAATTGGACAGTATCACTGAAATCTGAATTGGTAGCCATTGTAAAAGTACGCCAGTGGGATCAAATAAAACACATAGTGTCCTTATTGCCTGTTTTTGGTCTGTGATGCTATTGAGGCTAAAATTAATGTCCTTACAGTGGTCCACTCCTTTGACCTTGAGCCAATATCAAAAGTGTTTGCAAAAGTGTCTGAAGACAATTCGTTTATTTGAGCTCGAGAGTCAGCAGGGGGAGCTCACATCCGTGTGCTTCAACCCGGCAAATACTGGTTATTAAAGACATTTTAAACTAGGCCATTTTATTTACGCACATGCACACACTCGCCCTCTTAGAAATGTATATGGGATTCCTAGTTCTATACCTTATCAGGCTCTTTGAAAAGTCTCACTCTCATTTCCTCGTGCCAGATGTTTCATAAAAAGAGGGGTCAAATGAAAAAAATGTTTAGAAACAGTCCTAAAATGTGATTTTCTTTTGCTTCTTATCTCAAAGCAAGAGGAGGGAGCTATTGTGTCCTTACATCCTGTGGTCAGGAATTGATGCTCAGTTGAAGAGATGCAGTGTGTTAGCCTGGACCTCTAAGGAAGCTGGATGCTTTGGGAGTATGGTCATTAAGAAAGACATTTAAATCAGGCTGTTGTCAATATTTTAGCATGAGATTAGTGAATTTAATTTCATTCTTAATTTGATTGTGAAAAGGTAAAGTCTGATTCATCTGATTTCATGCATGCTAAGCTGCTTCCTTTTCATTTCATGTGAATGAAAATTAGACTTTTACCATAGGTCCACAATATTTTCTGGAATGTCATTTGGATGAGTTAGGGCAAGTCAGATACAGAGTCTGTGTAAGACCTTTTCTTCTGCTACAGCCCTGTGTTAAATGGTGTTGTGTTATTATATTGCGTATATACATCTGATGTTTAGAGGATTATTGAGAGAAATACAATTTCTTCATATAGACCTTGAGCCACTTGAGGTAAGGAAGCCTTTTTACTTCATTCTGGCAGGGGACAGTTAAGTGACTTGGCCAAGGTCACAAAACAGATAGCTGGCATTGCTGGGAATAGACACCCCACCTCCTCAAGTTTCTCTGTGGGGCTCATCTACAGTTCCATGTCATTGCCTTGGGCAAACAAAGAGATTTTCTATTTTCTTATGGTCTTTAGCCTTTCAGATGTTTCTTAAAGTATTGTGTATTGTTTCCTCAGATACTGTTTCACTGTAACTGAGAATGTTTTAACCTGTTGATTGCATTGATTTTTGATGTGGAAATAGCAGGCTGCTCCATTTCAAACTAAATTTCAAGGGCAGAAAGATTGTTAGAATGGAAAAGCCACTTAGCTCAACAGAGTTGTTTCTTTTATTTTTATCTCAGTCAGGCATAGAAAGAGTCTGAGAGGTCCTAGCCCTATTTTCTCTCTTCTGGATGGAATCCTGATTTCTTTAGATGCTGGAAGAATTGGGATAAAAAAGTAAAGCTCCTCTGCTGCATGAGTGGACGTGGGTGCTGTGCTTGTGCTGGGGATATCTGAGGACACGGCACGTGCCTACAGTGTCCCTCCCCTTGTGCTGTTCTGCCTGGGTGCTGCTGCTCCGAGAGGCTCCTCTCTGAGCCAGTGACAAATGGGCACCGTCCACCGGAGGGTCCAGCTGCTACCTTGTAAATCACCAGCATCCTTACATAATTTGTATTCTGCTCTCCCAGTGCACTTCTGTCTCCTGTCTCCCAACACACTCTTATTTTAATTTTTTTTTTCTTCTTTAATTGCATCCCCAAGCCAGGATTACGGCTTTTAGGAATTGTCCTTAAGTCCTTTCCTTTGGCTGCATGCTGCATAATTTTTCCATTTAATATGGATTTCTCGCTTTGGTCAATTGCTCCTAGTCCCATTACTTCATAGCAATCTACGTTTGATGCACATTTCCTTTTACAGGCCCAGCCATCTCCCTCAGAAAGTCATTCCCTGTGCACGATGGGCCTGAGCCAACACACACCGGACTCTGTGGCAATATTCCCATTGTTTGGAATGAATTTGAAAGCTGAAGCTAAGGATGAAACCCCTAGTCAGCAGTACAGGTTAGTGAAATGGATTCCTGCAGAACTTGGGGATGAGGGTGGAGGAAAGAACACCTTGTTTCTGGGCCTTTCTGTATCGATTTGCAATTTCTGGAAGAAGCTGCAACTCTTTTGTTCCCCACCCTCCCCAGTCCTGAGGCTTTTGCAGTTGCCTGTCTATACATCCCTTTTTTTGAATCCATGGGGAGAGCCAAGGAAACAGAGGTGTTTTCTGTATTCTCACTGGTTATCGTGCACGGCAGGGCTGTGGCACTTTGCTGTGCCTCAGGAGTTCTCCACCTGTGGAGTGCAGGATGTATCTGCGCCAAGTTGGTCAAGACACGAACCCTCGAGGGGGAGGGTTTCAGGTTGGTAACAGGCAGCAAGTCCTGTCCGTCTCCAGCTGCTTCCAGTGAGCCCAGCTCTGCCCCTGTGAGAAAGGCAAAGCCTTATTTCATGATTGCAGGGTATTGAGAGTAAAGGAGTGATGGGAGGAAGAGCAACTGTAGCTAGTATAGGCACATCTTCCAATATTAAAAAATAAAAAAAATTCTGTAATGTAAATATTTTCCCTGTGGCATTTTAAAATACAGACTGAAACCCCCATGTTCTGTGTGTACTATCCCCCCTCTCCCTCCCCATCAGCAAGTTTTGAAACCACTGAGTCACTGGCAGCTGCAGTGTGACAAAATGAGGCTGTTTAGGGTAGCTCCCTCTTTGGCACAGGCTGGAATGAAATTGGGGAAGACATCAAATTAAAAAGGGCTCGTTCAAAACCGAGTGCTGATTACCCACTTCCATAAATACATTGGAGCACAAGAAATTTATTGCACTTGGACATATTTGCAAGCTGTTTTTTGGAAATGGATAGAAATACATCCTGAATAATGTACTTCTGTGGCTTGACTGGTGGACAATCTGTCTATAGTTCTACTGAAAAACAACCTATGCTGGATTTTTCCTTAGGATGGATGTCCAAGCCTAGTTTTCATTCTTTCCATGGTGGCTGAGAAAATTCAGGAAGTACAAGAGAGCTTGAGAGAGGGATTCTACTGTAAAATGCAAAACCATAGTGCTTTTCACCAAATGAGAACTATAAGAGTCATTGGTCTGGGTGCTAAATCACAGAACAAACTAAATTTTCATAAACAGCATGATGAGTCAAAAAAATACAGCAATGCAGACTAGAATACTTGACATAAAAATTTCTTCTTGACTGTAATGCTGTTAAACCAAGGGAATAGGTGTCTATAAAACAAAGACATAACATTTTAAACCTGTTTATGGAAAACTGCTTCTAGTTTTAGGACTGATGACATGGGGGCAGTCCAGGGTTCTAAGCAAAGATACCAAGATCTTGGCAAGACAAAACCCCAGTGTGAGAGGTCTGTGCACTTAGTGTGTGTGTGGTTTTTAAATTTTCCCCGGAAGTGACACTGCTTTTTATGAATGTACCAAACAGAATTTGACAACAGCAGGAAATTAAAGAAGTTATCTCTGAGTAGTCTGTATAAAATATTCTAAAATAAAGGAAGAAAACACAAGCCAAATTACAGTGTGACACTGAGATTTCTAATATCACAGAGAAGACATTATTTAAAACAACCCCACCAAACCCCCCCAAAATCTTACATGAGTCTATGAAAGACCCCATTGTAGTCTGAAAATCCGTGATTTAATTGCCTCCAGGGCAGGACCAAACCCCCCAAACTTAGGCTTGCCCATGTCATATTTTTATCTGGTTAGTTGATGGAAGGCACACTGAAATCTGTTTTCTAAGTAACACACTGCATTTCTTTTTATACGTTTACAAATTTGCATGGCAAATACTAAGATAGGAATGATAATTAATATTGTGTCCGAAAATTGTGTGTAATCTGTATAGGCTTGCTGTACATTGCTAACAGGGATCTGTGAATGAGGGCAAAAATGGCTGAATATTCAGGACAGAGTCACCAGGCAGTGACAGAACTGGGAAGAGAACAAGGGGAACGGCCAAGTCCTTTCACACTTGGAACAAACTGTTCCACTTAAAGGCAGGGGGAGAATAAGCCATTCAGGTGAATTGCTAGGTGTATTGTAGGTTCTTTAGTGCAAGTTTGGTAACAGCAGAAAAAGTTGATGTTTTACCTGCTCCCTGTGTGAAGAGGTTTTGCCTAGGTAGCACTCGCTTTGATTTAATCTGTCTTTCGCTGCTATGTTGGGAAGTAAGGGTGGGAATGATAAAAAGATTTGTCTGATAGCTGTAGTCACCATGAAATAAAATTCATTTATTCAGAGGAGCAGGTACCTTTGGAAAGTTCTGTTGAAGTACAGCAGCAGAGAAGATACATTTCTACCCAATTTTGGGGATGTTAGCTGATATTTATTAATGGCTTAAAAACTTCCTGCTTCCTCTGAGTGATTTAAAATATTTACACAATTGAAGTTTTAAAATTTGCTCTAAATCTTCTGCAAATTATGACTCCATCAGCAAATTTGTTTTCAATTTGACCTGTAATGTCAGGTATAACTGCACTGATTCATGTTCTGCATCTAAGCAAGAAGACAAACTCTGGCTCCTTATTTTTCATTGACATTGTTTAAATGTAATAATTTCCAGCAGCCTGGTGCTGTTGTTTGTAATACTGAATGATATTTGAAAGATAATTCAGCTGGGTATCTCACATCCTGCTAGATCCCATGTGAATTAAACAGTTTCACACTGTAGTCCAAAGAAATGTAATACTGACATGACATTCTGTACAAAAATCCCACGGAAAACACCAGTTTCACCAGCTTCCTGTGGATATCCGTGTTATGCAGACAGAGAAACCATGGCATATAGTGATTATTTGTTGAAGATCACTCTAAATTAATCTCCTAATGCTTCCTCAAAAAACCGATACGTGTAGGTTTTTTAAGAGTTTGGGTCAGTAAATGACCATTCCCAATCTCACCATGGATTAATCACTAATCTTGAAGACTGGAATTCAGCGTTTTGTTCCTCATTATGCCTTTGGCAGACTGTGTGGCATGTGACAGAGCATTTTAGTTCTCTAGCAGTCATTTTTTTTCTCTCTGTTATAAAATGCAGTTAAGAATGGTTACTGAGTGTCTTGACATGTTTGAATTACATGGAAAAAAAAATCTGAAAGAAATACCAGTTGGTATTACTAACTGTTAGGCTTTTATTTTAATTATTGTTTGGATATTGGTAGAAAGTACTTCAAGCTAGAGGAAAAAACCCTTCTGTTAGCAGAATAAAGCAAATGGAAAATGTGACAGATTGAAAGGTGCATTGCTAACAAGGTGTGGTAGCTTGAAGACAGCACACTGCTCAGAAAGGGTCTTAATGTGTGTATATAGGAGACAACAGTACAGAAACACTTGATTTCATATGATTTACATACAATCTTCCATTCAAACGATAAAGAGACTAAAGCAGGAAAAAAATACAGATTTCATGGGTTTCCTTATACCTACAAGGAAACCTGGTCAATGGTAGGAGCTGCAAAAAAAGTTGTGTAGTATCAGTTATATCATATAATATTCAAGAGATTAGAGAACGGAGAAAAATGATTCCTTGCTGAAGGGTAAATAGACTCTCGATCTGCCAGAGAGTGCTTGAACAGCTTTCTAGCCTTAGGAAATGACCCCTGATAGGTGAAAGAATTTTTTTTTTTTAAACCCATTCCCACATGATGGACTGTGCCCTGTGTATGATCTATTGTATTAGTGATTAAACTCATCAACATTCTGACACTTCTGGAAGGAGTAGGCGAATAGGACCCGGGAACTGAACTGGAATATTCACTTCAGTAGCCTGCTAGGACCTACACAGTGAGGCTGCTATTTATGAGTACTTGTTTATGTTGCTATTTATGAGTATTTACCTTATGAATTCTGGTACGGGTAGTGATTTCACTGCATGAAAGAAAAATCACGTGTAAAAGTTTGTTAATCCAGGGAAATTTGCATGCCCAAATCTCATTTGATTTGAATGTAGATCATTGGTACGTAGGCTTTTTTTAAGGTACTGCATAAATCAAGCGACACATTCTTTCTACAGGACTTTGAAAAATTGAAAAATATATTCACTCATATGCAGGAACCAATTTGTTGCAATGAAGATAGAAATTGTAGTATCTTCTGCCTGAGTAGTTTCTGGGTAAAAAAGAAGGCTTTTCTCACCTTTGTAGAGAAATTTGCCTTTTTCTTCCTTGCTTGATTGTGCTGCCTATACCACCGGAGAGGATGCTGAGGCCACTGGGGGAAGTCTTACCAGAGGAAGTTGTTCAGTCAGAGGGCAGAGCACCAGTGGACATATTGATTTCTACAGTGAGCATAAACAGAAATGAACCCCTGACAGTAATTTGAGAGCAATGCTTAAAGTCTCTGGTGATGGTATGAGGCTGGAATTAGCAATATTGTAATTGTTCCTTGTTTCTGTATTATTTTCCAAATGTTGTTAAAGGATAACTGCGGTAACTTGCCACGTCTGTGTTCTGCTGGAGGCTTCTGTGAAATACTTTCTTTGTGGAAGTTTGAAGTTGCTTATCTATTCTGCCATTGTCTGGAGTGCTGACTGTATCTGGGACACTGCACAGAGCTAAAAGTATAACCTCAGAAAAGAGGAAGATTCAACGCTTCAGTGAGAGCAGCCTTTCTTAGCAAGGAGAGTGAGGGACAAATAGCCAAAAAGAGAAGTAGAAAAGAGAAGGCAGGCAGAATAGTCAGATATGAAACCTTTCAGTAGAAAAGTCTCAGACTGAGCTTTGAAGATGGTCAAAGAAGGGGCTTTGCTGAACACATGGAATTTCATAAACAGGGCCCTCAGCTGAAAAGTCCCTGCTCTCAGCTTTACCTTAACCAACTTAATTTCCTTTTAGAAAATTAGCAAGATAGAACCATGTCTGAAGAGATGACAGCAGTGGCTTGTGTCTGGTATTTGATACTGGGGTCCAGTGCTAAGATGAATGTCTGCCTGAGTTATCAGTCCCATAAGTTTAGGCTTTCTGGAAGCAGCTTTAACTGGCCTTTTGGTCTTATATCTACATATGTATGTGTGTGTATATGTAAATAGATATGGATCCATATTACTTCACCAAAATACACACCTATCCAATGTGGTCATTGTGCTTTCCTTGTGGATGTGGATTTCCCCCTCCACCTCTTTGCACCATTTCATGCAGCAAGCTCCTTTGAGACTGAATTCACCTTGCTCATGAAAGATTCCTCCTCTTGTTGCTCTTTGTGCTTGGAGACGAGTCCACTGGATAGGTTTTACTTGGCCTACTTCCCATGACACTTAGTGTATGTTATAAATGACACATTCTCATGATTGTTTAAGCAAATTTGTGGTACAATATACCAGTGGGGGAAAAAATGGGGAAAATTATCCATGTTCTGTACAATCCAAAGTGAACTCCCCCTCTATTTAAAATGCCTTTGATGTGGTTGATGGTAGTGTTTCAAAGGCAGTAGTTGTTAGCAAATGGGAAGAAAAGCAACAGTGAATTAAAGATTTGAAGAGATAAAAATGGTAATTTATAGGTGAGAAAGACTGATTAGAGATGTTGTTACTTTTTAGTTAATGAAATGACCTATCTAGTCAAATTGGATAATTCCCATAGTGAGATATTTTTTCTTTATTGTCAGTTTAGCAGAATCTCTCTCTTTCCTTAGTGAAAACGAAATGGCAATTTTAGCATTCTTAATTGGTTTGGTTCTTTTCCATGGTAGCAAGTGAACTGAAAAAATTCTGCTTATGAACAGGTTATGAACTTCAGTCTAAAGCCTGTGCAATGTCGACATCAAATAAAAAGGTGGCTAATGAAACAGTCTTCAGTTTCTAATTTCACAGAGGACTGATGTTGCTTTAAGGTGTAGTTCCTGCACGGAATTCATGCAGTGAATGAACGTTAGTAATGAGAAGCAGAGATAATTTGTGGTTGAATGGTGTGTCTGTACTCAGAGTGACACAATGCATAGCCAAAACTATATATTATACCAAATTCAATTGAAAGCAGTAGTAAAAGTGTAGAAAAATGTTGAAATGACTTCTTTTAAATAATCTTTTTGTTCCCAGATAAATCTGCAGGTGAATTAAAGCTAAAGTATAGCACACTTGCAGTGATTCATAAGAAAGGTGTGCATTTGAGGGGAACAGAAAATATTAACAGCAAGTTTTTAATACAGTGGCTTTACCTGTGCTCAGAGACGTGAATTAAGTAAACTTTGCTGTAGGTGTCCAAGTGGGTATTACTGAAGAACAGATAAGTTTGTCTAAAATAAAAGCTAAGATTTTTGCAGCCCAGCTGTTCATCTTGGTAGCAAGTACTGGCGTCTTTGGTCAGACTTCCGTGAGTTTTTTTTTCTTGCTATTTTGGCACGTAGCTCATTTCTCTCTGATGTATTAAAAAATTCATAGCAGAAATTATCTCCTCCATCATCTGGAATACTTTGCTCCTGATGGGCTTTTCCTCTTTGCACGTGATACTGAAGTTTAAACCTTTTATTTCTCTTGTCACACCTGCTATCTCTGCCTCTGTCCATTATACCATTCTTTTAAATTCATATAATGGTCTCATAGCTTTGTGTTCCAATTTTCTTCCTTTTCCCCTCCCCACACTTCTTTTATTACACCCCTTTCAGTGGATTTCTCATCTCATCCAAGAATATGGCATTGCTGGCAACCAGGTTGCTCCATATATTTCCTTTTCTTACGAGTTTTACAAATGTAAACTAAGGATTAAAAAATTACCTTCAAATACAGAAATTGACTCTGGAAACTCAGAAGGGTGACGTATTTTTTTGGTGCACGTGTGTCATCTGATGTTCTCTGGGTCAAGATTTTTTTTTTAACAATTTTTTTCTTTCTCTGGAAACAGCACGTTTGAATTTGAGATGTTTTTGTCACATAATGTCTCCTCCCAATGGTTTGTTCTCAAAACTCCTCAGTTCACTTTCGTTGAGAGTTCTCCACAGCTCATTTTGTAGGGAGCTATATTGTGGATTCTGAAAAATGAATTGAATTTCTGTCAACAGAAGGAATAAATGTGCATCTGTGCAGGCAGTCCTGGATTACTGCATTGTCATAAGCCATTACGGCAATGTTGATCTGGTAAACTTGAGAGAAAGAGCTGTCAGCAGGAGCTGCAGAAGATCAGACAGAGAGCAAGTAGTCACCAGCCATCTATTGTGTGTAGTGCTGTGACAGGCTGGCACATTTTGATTGTGGAAGGAAACTACACTTCTCTAACCTTCAGTGCACTTATCTAACCTCAAAGTGCAGGTAGGCCAGCTAAAAAGGCAGATTGTTTCTTTCCCAGTGGCAGTGTCAGCTGCATATTCCTGGCTCTGCCAGTCTCTCACAATAAGACTCAGCTGTGCTGTTTCTTTATCCTTTTTGTTTTGATAAAAAAGGAGTAGATTGATAGTACTGTTTATTTTGAAATGTGTTCCTTGCAGTATTAAAGAAGATTAATTCTGCCTTCTTGTTGCCTCAAATACTCATATAGCCATGGGAACTGAAAAGAAAATACCATTTGTATCAATCGGATTTTTTGTAAATGGATTTGTTTTTCTTGCTATGATTTGGCAGAGAGGTGTTGTCAAGATATCTGATTTATGTGCTTTAGTAACTGAGGGAAGGCTCATCACTTCCCTAATTTAATCAGCTGAGAAAAAGTTGATCTGTTTGCTGAAGAGTAGGGGGTTATTTGTAGGTTGGTTGTTGTTGGTTTTTTGTTTTATTTGTTTGGTTGGGGTTTGTTTTTTTTTTTGGCATGAATATCTGACAGAACTGAAGCTTTTATAGGGACTGGGTGATAACTGTTCTGCACAGCGTAGTATTAACAGAGAAGAAAGGAACTCACACATCCTTTAAAGTACAATTGTTCTTGCTCTGCATTCTGAGTCTCTCTTGGCCATACATCTTAGTGAGGGCAGCTCAGGACCTTTCCTATAAAGGGGTTTTAACTGGTGAATATTAAAAATAACCCTTTTGTAGATACTGTGCTGAAATTCTTACAGATCATTCTTTTATTTTTAAGGGTTTTTTTTGTTTAACTTGAGAAACCAGATTAAAATCTATTAAAATGTGTTAAAGGGTCTTTTTGTGTTGTCTGATACTACATCAGCCCCCACCTCAGATACAGAATCAAGAGTTGTGCTTGGTGTGCTGCAAATCATACAAGGCAAGACAGACTTGGAGCACAAAAAGTATTCTCTTTTTGTCTGTTCAGTGTAACTCCTGACTTCAGGTACCACTGCGGATCCTCGTAAATAAACCTAGTATTTTTCCATTGCTTAACTTGCCAAAAATGTAAAAGTATTTGAAAAGAAATATTTGAAAATGTACCTGTGTGTTTTTTCATATCTGAGAGCTGCAGTTTTTAAAAGCCTTGAGGAAATCATGCAAATCTGCATAGTATGTGTAAAAATGTCTTCTATCTCAGGGCCAAACTGAGACCCACAAAATAAATGACTTTCAGAGTCATGTTGTGACTGGCAAATAAAGTTTTTGCAAAGCCTTGATTACTACTTAGTTGTTTGGTTGGGGTTTTTCTAATGAAAAAACACTAGTAAATAGAGTTCAACATATTAAGAACCGAGCGTCTTGGGTTGCTCTAATCAAAAATATTTGCCCTGTCTCTTTGGTGTGTAACACTCTGGCATGTCTCTTTCTCCCTATTTTTTCTTGTGTTCTTTTAGATTAGCTGTTCATTTGGGAAATGCTGTTTCTACCTGTGTTTGAACAGCAGCTAAAACACGGAGCCAGAATCCTGTCTGTGGCATTGACGGATTAGTGTAACAGAAAATCTTACAAAGGCGATAACAATGGCTGAGGGATTTCTCCTATGACAGCTGGTCTATATTCTTGCAGACTTCCCTCTTATTTTGATTTACAGAGCCAAACTACTGCCTCATTCCAGTTTGGTAGGTTTGGGGACACAGTGATGGGACCAGATCGGCAGCAGTGGTTGTGGTCTCGGGGCAGGGGACACCAGTGCTGTCCCCGGGCACCATTTGCCTGCACTAAATTTGCTGCTGAAGGAATGAACCCACTATTGATCCATATGGATCTTCTCTGCAACTGGAGAGCTCTGCATCCAACACCTTGGAATGGTTCTTGCAGCCTTCTCACCGTGGTAATGATTGGTGGTGAGGGGCAAGGAGAGAACAGTGTGAAGGATGCCTGAGCCTCAGAAGAACCCAACTGACTCAACATTAGTTTTCCTCCTGTTGTCTCGCCTGACCTGCAGGCCCATTATGGTAGTGACTGATGTCTGTGAACTCGGATTTTTAGCTAAGTCATGCTCAGTGTGAAGGATTAAGTCATGACCTTCACAGGTAGCAGGGCCTCTAAGTTTACACTGCCTTTCTACCCCTGGGTGTGTGGGGCTATAATGTGCATTGTCAGGCAGGGCTCACTTCAAAACATAATAAATCAGCTTTATGATATTTGTATTGAATAGTATTATATAAAATGCTATGTTTCTTATGATACTTTTGAGACAAAAACCCCACCAAATCCAAAACAAACCCCCAAGTCTCAGCAACACACAGCAACTGGTCAAGAAAAACAATGACCGAAACTTCATGGGGAAAAAAGCAGTCGGGATGTGACCTTGTTGCCTTTGACATTTCTGTTGGAAACAGAGAGAATCTGTGAGCACTGTGTGATCTATACAGAGAGATGACAATTACCCTCACTTAAATAGGCATGGATGCCACTGGGACGAGATTTGGTCAGTCATGTTCCAGACTATAGAAAGTACTCTTTTTTTAATTTTCAACTTTCTACTTGAATATATATATTTTTTTTGGCTTGGATGAGAAGAGGATTGCTATGAATATTTATAACAAATCACTCCTATCAGAGGACACATTAAGTCTTGCAGCATAACAAAACTGAATTACCATGAAATAAACTTTCTTAATTAAACCAATTAAATTTCTTCCCAGCATGTAATTTAGAAACTCTGATAAACCCTGGTTGAAAAGGTTTGTTCTAGCCTTAAGCTGGCCTAAGAAAGAGTGAACATCTGGCCTGTATATGAAAGGCCTATTTAGGCCTTAGGCAGTGTGCAAAACATGAGCTGCTGTCCACGGCATTGAACACTTTGCGTGGCCCCAGGGCTTTGCTAAAGGACAGTGGTATCATTAGGGCACAATCATGTTTATGGAATATGCTGTAACTCAGATAAGTGAGCCCTCAGACTCCTACCACAGTGCTTGTAGCTGAACGAGAAGTATTTCTGCTTCTTCACATTTTTGTTGTAATTCTACCAAAACAGAGGTGCTTTTTAAAAAAAAAAAAAAAAAAAAATTATGCTTTCTAAATGTTGATTTTGGCAAGCAGCATGAGGTTTTATGAAAGAAGGAAAAGAAAAAAAACCAGAGAAAGCAAAGACCTGCTAAGGGCTTTAGAAAGGAAATATCATCCCCTAGTTCACAATTTCTTGCTTGTTTATGAGCAACTTTGTCAAGAGAGAGGAAACTTTGAGGTAAATGCAGGGACACTTGAAAAATATGCTGTCATCTGAGATTGAAACATAATGTGACAACCAGGATCCTGCTGCCTTAGGAAGAAGCTGAATGTCTTCAATGAGGAGATGCAGTGCCTCAAAAAAGAAATACTTGTACATGGAAAACACAGTGTTCACAATTTATTCTCAGAAGAGTCACACACATGTGCACAAAACCTTGTGGTAAGCGAGAGAAACAGCTCTTACAGCAGGCTGGACTCTTGCTCGTTAGGATGCAATAGTGCTGGGAAAAAAGTCTGTCAGCATGCCAGGAACATTTCAGAGGAGAACTGGTACAATGGTTGGTTCTTCCCTAATCAGGAGATGGAAGGGGTGAATATCCTTCTCCCGGTAAATCCGTGATACATTTGATGAGGAAATAGTCTGGTTTCTATAAACTTACCTTATGCTGTTCTTAGAACCATGGAGGTATTGAAATGCAAAATGCCTGGCACTGCCAAGGCTGATGAATGATTTACAAGTATCTTTCATTAATTTCCATCTCCCAGCTTACACTGAAAAATACTGTCTCTCTCACTGTTTCTCAGGATGGGAAAATCATCCTCTTGCTCAGAAACAAACACAGACATTTTGAAGAAAATAAGGAATAAATCTTAACAACTCTACTGTTGTCTATTTCAGCTTGTTAAGTTTAGCAAATGCCTGAGACAAAATACAGTTGCATAGTCCAAAACTATTCCTGATGTAACTTGACATGTCTTAATATAAAAGGATTTTGTATTTTACCAGTCTATCTTTTCCCCATGAAGTCTTGTCAATGATTTCCTTCAGCAAAACCAAGGTCAGTTCTTTGTTGTGTTGTTTTTTTTTTTTTCCTTTTTTAAGAAAGGCTAGTCCTGCTTTGAAGCAAGCTGAAGTAAATACATCACAAACCATTCTGTCGTTTATGGATTCCCGTGCAGCTGTATTTGAAAGCCTTGTATTCATTTATTACTGGTTGGGTCATAATGCTGTTTAAACATTACGGAAGAGGTGGTTTCTCAAGGAAAGAAACAATCTAACGTGTGCTTTGTTTCACTGACTGAATTATTGCAGGCAACCTCATGGATCATAAAATAATTGTATACTGTCTAATTAAATAAGCTTTATTAGCTATGGTGGGTTTTGATTCCCACTTCTGATCCCTTTTTTTTTCCTTAAGACTGCTGTGAAACACCTTTGGTAGAGAAGCTGAGGTGCATGCAGACATCTTGAAATACAGGCAGATACCTGAAATGACAATAATCATAATTTCTATGAAAGCTATCTTAAAGAGCACAAGAAATAGATATAAAAAGGGGAGGAATGGTGAAAGGGGGCTACATAGGTAATTCTAACAGACGTACAGTAATATGGCCTAAGGCCCCAGTGCTCCTTGTCCATGTTGGATGTTCCTGACAATTCTCTCAAGCCCTTCTGCCCACTGCCTTGGGTGTGTCTTTTCTTCCCCCTCTTCCCCATTTCTGGCTGCTGCTGACTTCTGTGCCCATCATCAAGAAATGTGTCCTTAACCATTCTCTTGAAATGCTTTCACACATCTCATACCTTTACATAGCTCCAGTACTGTCTCCCCTCCTAATCTGTACAGAACCATCATAGAGGAAACAATTATTATTTCAGTCACATAACAACGGGGAGTTCAGACAGAGAGAACAGGTGAATCCTCCCATATTCCCAGTAACCCAAGTCCCACCGAAGTGCATTTTGAGACGGCCACAGTACAGTCAGGAATTGCTGTGAAGTTCTCTCCTGCAGTTAAATCCTGGCTCGGGGTTGAGTGCTGAGTGCTGGTGGGCTTTTATCAAGTCTCAAGCAATGGTTTCTTGGCCAGATTGCCATATCCAGCCTTCTAGATCTTTCTGCTTAGTTCTTAAGTCTTCTCAACATCCCAACTTCCCTTAGCACTTATTCTATGCTTTTCCCATCCCTACTTAGCAGCTCTTTTCTTCCTTAGTTCCCTCTTTTTCCTGTTTTTCTGTTTTATTTATTTTACCATTTTGAAATTTTGCCTGCTTTCTCTCCGGATGATGCTGTCCGGTTGTATAATTTCACCTGCTGTCCTTACCCAGCTGAGACACAGCTCTATTTCTCTGCTCCTGACTGCTCTGCATCCAATTCCATCTCCTTGTTTCTCTCTCTGACAATTGCTTCTGGGTATCATGCCATCAGCTTAGACTTAATTGTGTGCCTTTCTTTCTCCATCTTCTCCTTGCACGTCGTTGTCGACAATGACAATATTGGCACCATCACGGTGACTTACAACCTGAGGCAGGTTGTTTTTTTGGATTGTTTTCTTCCTTGCTGCAGTAGACAAGTCCTGCATAGAAACATTTACAATTAACAATTGAATACATGAAACCATATGAAAAGAGGAGTGAAATGACGTGGCGTAGCAGAGGATAGTGCTGTCATACCACTTAAATTCAGGAGATTACGCCTGTGGCAGCTGTGGTCAAAGAGAGAATTGAAAATGCGTTAATATGAGGACTTCAGACACTTACATTATTTAATTTAAGACTTTGGGAAGGTGAAGTCAAGTGGTTTGATGTTGCACACAGTGTTGTTCTAAATTAAGCAACATGTAATAGTAGAAGAACAGGTATGAATTTGATTCCAGTAGTTCTTGTCCACACTAATTAATTCTGAGCATTACATTAGAAGGGCTAGGATGTTGTTTTGTTTGGTTTTTTTGGACTTTGTCATCTTTTTATGAACACAAACTAATTTCAAATAACTTAAGTTCTAAACTGTACCTCTGAACACACTACTTCAGGCTCAGCGAGCTGGGT
Organism: Gymnorhina tibicen; assembly: GCA_013399875.1. Taxonomy (NCBI): domain Eukaryota; kingdom Metazoa; phylum Chordata; class Aves; order Passeriformes; family Artamidae; genus Gymnorhina; species Gymnorhina tibicen. Next base: position 1,711,105 of record VXAZ01007995.1, read on the forward strand.
GTGTGTTGATAACAAGAGCTGAATTTGTCTTGACATCTTGTTTGGAATATTTCTAATCAAATATTAACATTAGCACTGCTACATGTCTCTGTTATTTCCTTTATCTTTTCACTTAGTCCCACAAGCCTTCTCTAGATAAGAATAACACTAATGCCTTACTTAAGAGGGGTTTTTCATTTTTTTTTCCTGGAAAGCTTAAATAATATAGAGCCCAGTCTGAACATACTCCTGCAGAAGAAGCGTCCTTAAAATGCTCCCAAAAGAGATAGACCCCATGGAGGCTGACTTCACTGGTTTATGTATTTTTGTGTCACCAGTGATACAGGAAGGACTCAGCACTGACAAATAACTTTTAACATATACGCCTAAATCACTGTTTTATTGGGATTATGTGACAAAATTGAAAGTAAAACAGAATGTTTGATGTTGCCATAAATCTTTAATGAATGTTCCATGTTTTTGTGATGTGTCAGACCGTCAAATGTAGGCCTTCTTTCCTTATACTAATAAGGAAGCAGAGATGAATCTTGCATTTTAAGTGTGGACAAAAAATGGAAAAAACCCCAGAGTTAAATTTGCCTTTCATGGGTAGGGAGAGGGCTTGGCATGGCTGAAGTATGGATGGAGGCTGTGAAGGTTATAAGGCTGTAGAGCTGCCTGGGAGCCTGTGGCTGTAGCCTGAGCCCAAGGTGCGTGTGCTGAGCAGCATGGGGCTGCCTGGGAGGCTGCGTGCCTTTACCGCTGCCCTCGCCTCCACTGGGAAGTTTGTGTGCGAGATAGGAGAGCAAAACATTTCTTGTGTCCTCAGATTCTCCATTCGTCCTCGTTTGAATCGGTGTAGTTGTTAATTATTTACGGTTTGCCTGCCTGCATTTGGAGCGCGCAGCCCGTGTCTGTTTTCCGCACGGCCCTGCGCCCGATCCCGTTCTCTGCCTCCTGCAGGAGCAGTGGTCAGGGCTCTGTGGCATCCTGGAGGCTGAGCTGGTAAATCCGACCCGATGCTGATGGCTGTGCTGCAGTGCAACCTGGAACAGGAGCCAGGAGCCCGCAGCCTGGCATGGACCATGTAATTTACGGCTGAAATGTCTCAGATATTTATGCTGACAAGGGAAATAGTCGATGTTTCCTGCTAATGTGCTGGCCCACTCCTCTGGTCTACTAATTCTAGATGCATTTTTGGCCTGTTGGGAGTTGAACTCAATGATCCTTATGGGTCCCTTCCAATTTGAGGTATTCTGTGATCTCTCTCCTTTCCCATTTCTGCCATCTATCCTGTCACTCACAGCTGCCAAGGCTCTTTTGCCTCTGCTGCCCTGTTTATTTTAACAGTGAGAGTAACCAGATGACTGTAAGGCTTTGCCTGGAAATAAAATAGATTCTCTAATTAGAAGGACTGGTGTCCTTCTAAAAGTGGTGAGATCGTCCAACCTCACATGACCAGGTATGACTTAGGAGCCACTAAGTGGAATCCTCTGGCCCACTTTGTGTAGGAAACTGGACTGAGGAATGGATATGGTCCTTGGATCCTCTGAAAACGTGTCAGTCTTCTCCTCAGATGCAATAATTTTTGTTCTCTGTATCTGTTTTTAGAAGCTGTGTATTTCTCCCGGCTTGCATTTTTCCAATTAATTAATTAACGCATTAATCTCAAACAGCCTCTGTAAAAATATTGATTTGAAACATCTTTCCAATACAGACTGTAATTATTATTTTAAAAAAATTATAATACAAAAGATGTTTTCTTGCATTGTTCTAGCAACATGCAGAAGGAGTGGATTGAATTGATAAGGCATCAGATAAGTTAAAGAATAAGATATTTCATTCTTTCAAACAGTGCCTGGTAATATATAACTTTTAAAAAATGAAAATGTTACATGACTTTAACCTTTTAAAGACAGTGTTCTAAGAATGGCTATGTCACAATAGATGGAGCAAAGCAGGCAACCATTATACAAATATTTGATAGTCTTTTCCGCAGTAAATTTTGTTTGTCTTTTAAACTAAGATAAAGAAAACTCTGTGTAAGGCTTGGTTGTGCAGGCATCTTAATCTCCTTTTCTTTTAAATTGCATATTACTAATAAGTCCCAAATTTTTTGCTGGTTCTTTTTCTTTGCTTGTATTTGCCAATGCTTTAATGGATTCATAAAATAAAAATCCTCATTGCAGTTTAACCATCAGTCATGTGTACAAAAATCCTTTAATTTTACCCTGCCTAGATGCTAAAATAAGGAGGAAATTACATATTTAAAAACAAAACAAGCCAACAGGATTCAAAATTGCATCAGCCTCCATTTGTTTATATGAGCATGAAAGAGAAGAGGGGGAGACTTATCCTTTGGGACTGTAGATGGCACCTCCTGCTGCGGTATTAAATTTACCATTTGCAACCTCCTGTGCTTCTCTGAGGGTAGAGGGTGGTGCCTGACTTCTTGGCGCCAGCGAGTCAGCAAAGGTGTCTGATAGCTGCAGACACGAGATGGGGGGTGCTTACTTAACCTTGCTCCAGCTCAGCCCCACTGGGGACAGCCAGCTGATCCCCCAACCCCACCCAGGAGAGCCAGGAGGCTCCACAAGCAGTTTATGGCTTTAATAATTTACATATCCTCAGTTAATCTCCCTTACCAGCAGCCAATTAGTTGGGGAATATTCATACTCCTTTGATATATATATATATGTATATATTTATATAGTGATCAATTAGCGGGCAAGTAATGGGATCATAGGATAGCAGGTGTGACTATTAATCTTTGGTCTTGCGCTGGATACTTCTGCAAATATTTCTTGGTACAAAGAAATACAGAGCAGAAAGTGTTTTTTTTTGCTGTTTTCTGATGCTGTTTTGCATTTCCATAAAGCTTTTAGCCAAACACCTGATAGTTTGATCGTCAAGACCCTGACCCTACAAGCGTGTGTTTAAGGGGGTTGAAACAGGATTGCTCATGTGAGTAAACTTATTCACAGACATAAATCTTTGCAGGATTGGGGTCCTTAATGATTTAGGACAAAGCACCAGTGGGAAAAAATGTTTATTCTGTTGCACCTGCATGATGCAGCAGATATTGTGAGAGCATCATTAGCTACTTAACGTACCAGCTAATGACTGGCAGCCTTGAAGGAATGCCTCTGAGTGCTGGGCAGCCTGGTCCATGCGGGTTAATGATTCCAAATGGCTTAGACAGTCTATGGGAACACTGGAGACAGCTTTGCAGCCAAGCAGAGCTTAAATAGCACCATATCACAACACCATAGGCACTGGAATGACATGATGAGAATTGGTGACTTACCTTTGAATTCATATTAATACAAGGAGAGGAAAAATTCTTGTCTAGCATATGAAGGGCTTTTTTTCTCCCTCTAAGCACATAACCACAGTGAATCTGCATGTGTTCTGGTGGGTTAATAGTGATATATTTCTACTGTCCATCTAACCCTCCTTTGCATAATTATATTCTTTCTCCCAAATGAGGAGAGAAAACCTATGAAATCTATCACCATGTCACCTACTAGTATGAAACAGAAATCTAGATAAGAGTGTCTGTAAGAAACTGCCACTGTGGCAGATTTTTCTTTAGGGTGTAGCCACAGAAAAATAGGGTGAGAGGAGAAAAGCAAAGGAATAGAAAACAAAAAAGATCCTGGAATACGTCAAAGATACAGCAGAGAAACAAAGAATAGAAGGAAATACTTAAAAAAATTAAGATCAAATGCCAAGTCTAGTTTTTACCACAAAGCACCAAGCTGATTTTTCATAAAATAAAAGAAGTCCCTGAATTGAGAAATATGTGTCTCTCTTAGATTGGATTGTGCAGTGAACAGTATCAAGAACTAAGCAATAATAAATCATCAGGCTGTATGTCAGAGTGAGCACTACAAGATAAACCCCTGTTGGAATTGTCATGAAGGTGACCTTATGAGCAACTACAGAAATACTAAAAAAATAAAATAAAACAAAACCAAAAACAAATCAAAAAACCCCCAAAGCCCCCCAAAAATATAAATGTTTCCCTTTAAAACTCTGAAGCAAATCTATTCATGCTTTGTCTTTCAATACATTTGCTATTTTAATTTGCTGTTTATTAAATGAAATATTGGTCTATCTAGGGAACACTGCATGATAAAATTATTGAAGATGCTGCTGGTGCAAAGCTATTTGTAGCAAATGAAATCCTGCTGTGTGCAATTCAGAACATCATATTGAACAGTCCGGATAGCAGCATCTGTGGATAGCTCTCAAGACTTTAGACTTGCCTTAGTTAGCTTGTTTGTTTTTATCCTGTGCTATTGATCTGGGCTTCATCATATGTGTGTGTGGGGAATGGCTTTTCTGATGCCGGGAACATATTCAGAGGCAGGTCAAGTGAATTGAACAGAGGCATAAAATCTGCTGATTCCTCGAAGATGTCAACACATGACAGAAAGAGCCTGGAGAGTGGGAGACCTCTTAAACGGGTATTGACATTGCCCAGAAATTTGCAGCATAAAAGGGGGAAGAGCGTTCTGTCTGAGGAACAAAGCTTGCACTCTCAGCAATGCCTTTGTGAGCTTTGACAAATAACAGGCTCCCCTTGCATGTGCTCTGAAAGGTGCAGTCACTGGGAGTTTTTGAACACTGCAGTTAAGGCTAGAGGATAAATAATGCTAGAAGTACAGAAAATTTTACTCATTACACGTGTCAAAACTATAGCAAAAAATAAATCCCCACACTGCCAGATAACACGTCATTCAGACTGATTCAGTACCCTCTGGACTATGCTGAAAAAAGGGATGTAAAAAAAAAAAAAAAAAAAAAGAAAAATAAAGAAAGGACTATTTGGGCTTTTGAGAAGAAACAGGAATACTGAGCAATACCCTATTTCTCTGCTACAGGTCTCTTGTGTGACCTTGGGCAAATCATTTATCTCCCTGTACCTCAGTCACTCATCTATGATAAAATAGAAGTAGCAGTCACTTCTCCTCTAATAGGGGTTTGGATCCCCAGGACAAATGGGCAAGCCTGGGTAGTACAGTCATCATGGGACACAGTAAAGAGGATATTTCAGATGCCAAAGTGGCTCCCATCCACTCAGGAGAGCCTCATGTGGCTCTGTGCAGATCAACTTTGGGTATTTCTGCATTTGTGCCATGCCTTATCTATAGTGGATAAACTGTGTATGGTTTAATTGATCATTGGCTGCAGTATTTTAGCATCTCCAGGGCTGCTTAGAGGCTTGATTAATATTTAAAAAGCTCTTTAGGATCTCGAGATGGAAAGCTTTTATTGAAATAGAAAGAACTCATTGCTACCACTGCCTGAAGGTATTGTTTTCAAGGTTTGTTTTGATATAGTCTACAACTAAAATGTCTTATCAGAAGCCTTGCATTATTGCAGGATAGACTACAGTCTAAAACCCTTGTACTGTGACATTTTTTTCATCCTTATATTCAATAATAAATGGTTACATGACAAAAGTGTCCTAATCAGGACAAAACAAACTTTGTAGTCTTAATAGAGATGCTGTTAAGAGCGAGCTGCTGTTGCACAAACAGGGATTGAGTTTATACATGTGGGATCTGAGGGAAACCTATGCTACTGCAGTGTGCACTGTGCCACATCTGAGATAACGCTGCGGTATTGTCAAGGACTGATTTAAGACCTCCCATGGATTCCTCTATTCACCTCTCCAAAAAGCCTTATTAAATGGGTATCACAGAGTAGGTTGCATGAATCCTACTGTAGCACTTATTTAGTGGCTTTAAACTGTCAGAGGGCAGGTTCAGATGAGATATTGGGAAGAAATTCTTCCCTGTGAACGTGGTGAGACACTGGAACAGGATTCCCTGAGAAGCTCTGGATGCCCCATCCATGGAAGTGTTCAAGGCCAGGTTGGATGGGGCTCCGAGTAGCCTGGTCTAGTGGAAGGTGTCCCTGCCCATGGCAGGGGGATGAAATGAGATGATCTTTAAGGTCTCTTCCAACCCAACCCATTCTATGATTTTTCAGTGGGTCCACAAGTCTGTTGTTTGACAGGAACCGAGGAATTTTACGTATTTGTCAAATCCTCTGCACTTTTTCTAAAAAGAAGTGTTCTCACAGTGTTTAAATAAATGACTTAGACAGTGCATTTGTTGCTATAAATCAATGCAACTGTGACTTTGCAGGCTTTACAAATATAGTTAATATATTATGAGATTTTTCTGTTCAAATAGTAAATGAGTGACAATTTTTGTAAGCGAAATGCCCTTTTCTTCAGTCCAGCTGCAGAATAGACATAACTTCTGCTGGGCTTCTTCCCCACTTGCTACTGATCTCATTTCTAATAAATACTGTCAGGATGGGGTCTTTTTGTTTTAGCTCAGTGAAATAAGTTCTCCTCAAGACTAACTCATTTAGCACTGGACCCACAGAAAATGAATAGAACAGAGCAACTGATTTAGATTTATTGTAGCTAAACACTGAGACCTTAGGTATGGAGAACCAATGCATCAAGGTTATGGCAACAAAATGGTTCATCAAAAAACCAGTCCCAGAGTCTTCTGAAAAAATCATCATAATCTGATCCTGGTGAGTGATCTGAGTTTGAAAAGCCAGGCACTATTTTTTTATATATTGGCTATCTACAGGTTTAGCCTTGTGCTAGGATGGCAAGCAAATTTCTCCCTGGTTTGTACACCTGTATTCCTTCCCCGAAGAGGCTGCAACAGGGAGAAGGTGAGGGACAGCATTTGCCATCCGGTTTGCATTGAGTCAGGAGGTGGATGAAACATTGAATTGGACTGAGGAACTTGGAAGGGCTCCCAAGTCCCACAGTTTGTGCATAGCCATGTATCTGCAAGCACTGATCCTGCCCATTTCTGTCATGATCTCATTGACAGTGTAGCTGGAATTACTCACTTGCTCTGAAATTCCAATGGAAAACCACATTTTCCAGTTCAGGAAGGCAGAATTTTGCAAGTGTCTGTGCAAGGCTGGGGAAGACACTAAGGTGTTTGTGGTGGTTTGACTCCGGTTAGGCGCCAGCATCATGAAAACTATTCACTTATTTGTCTCTGCTATAACTAAGCAGAGAAGGGGAAAAGGACAAAAGAAAAAAAGGAACTTCCTGCGCTTCCTCCTTTTTAAAATATGTCCTCACAGAGGCGTTACCAGCTTGTTTAATTGGTCTAGCAACCTGTCTATCAACTATTTGGCTCTGTACCAGTCACAGAAGTTTTTCTAAACTGCTAAACCACCACAGTATTTCGTAAAAATCTGCAGAGTCATCTTTCCACTGCTGGGCAGAGATAACTTGTGTATGTGTGTTTCTCTTGCCTGCAGAACATCTGGCTGAGATGCAGCTGTGCAGCTTGGAGCAACTGGGGTATTTGAGATGGGCTCAGTCCACCCCTCAGCCCATCCTGTCACTGCTGGCAGCTTTCTTCTCAAGAGCCTGTATTGAGGGGAAACTCAGAGCCTGCCCTAAGGACCATATTTCAGTGCTTCATTGTCCTTTCTGCTGCTCTTTTCTCTAGTGTGTGTTTTTCCTTGGTCTAACTTGACTCCTTGCTGCATTAGCTGTGTACGTCTTGTTCTCTTCTCAAGGACATGGGGCATAAATCGGTCCTTTCCTGTATGCATGATTTATTAACTCATTTATTTATTTACACAGGAATTTATTTTAAGTGCTTGCACCCCTTCTCAGGTATCTCTTCTTTAGAAACAATCAGAATTCTTTCTGTCTTTTCTAACTGGTCACATTTTTGAGTTTGCTCTCTGACATTGTGACACAGTGGGCTCTGCTATGGATTCCTGTCTGCATCTTTCTGAAGCAGATGGTGACAGAATAGCAAAGAGAGCAGAATCATTGTGGGATGGCCTTTACAGGCCTGACTTTGTATATTCCTGTGCCATGACTGCCTTTTCTGCAACAGCATGTTACCACTAATTCATTTTCAGCTCAAATATTTTGAAATACTAACTATGTATTTTTTTCAATTAGGGTTTAGGTTAAAATCACTTAGTGATTTTACACTGTATGCATCTACAGCTGGTTATTCACAGGTACCATGTCTCAAATTGTTTACCCCATTTTTCTGAACAGATTTCCAGGTTCCACAATCACTGTGGAATCTGTTTCTGTTTTCTTGATGAACTGTCAGCCTTTCCAAGTTTCTTGTCATCTGAAGGTGGCAGCTACACATCCTGTGATTGTGCCATTACAGAAAGTTTTGAGCCTAGCAACATTTAGGACGAATCCTTTGCAGAAACCATGCAGTGATTTTGCCTAAGTATGGAAAAATGACAGGGGTAATTTCTCTTTGAGCATGATGATCCAAAGAGTTGTGTACCTAACCCTCAGCAGTTTCATTCATGCCTTTGTTAGGCTATCATGTAAGATCACATGGCAAAGGTTATTAGTCTCAAGGTACAATATTAACGGTTGCTCCCTTATCCACAAAACCTATTATCTCATTAACAAATAAATGATGGTTTCTTGGCAAGACGACTTCCTGACAAAATCTTTGTTGGGTGTAACCCATTTCCTTATTATCTTGAATGCACTTATAATATGTTTGATTATTTAATTTGAGAATTTTTCCAGGAAATGAAGCTAATTAATAATATTCCAACTCCTTTTTAAAGAATGGAAAATATAATAAAAATCTAATCCTTTCTTCTACTGCAAGTCTACCATTAATTTCAAAGGCTAACTTTTAATCTGAGATCTCATCTCTGAGAGATCTGAGGTCTGAGATCACTTCTACCACAGGTTTAAGCAGCCTAAGATAACAGGAGACCTGAATTTGGAAACTCTTAGCTTACCAGAAACCAAATCAGCGGTTGATAATGATGTATGATTGTATGGCTATTCCAATTTTTTTTTTAAATATTCATGAGCTCTTGGGTACAACTGGCAGTCAGGCCAGCTGGAAGAGCTTTGCCAGGCTGGTAAGCCTTTCTAATTCTCTTCCACTCTCTTTGTTATAGACGTGATCAAAGTTATTCCCTTGTTTCTTCCAAGGTGACAAGTTGCTGGTAATGTACTAACTTGGCAGATCAAGGTAAAAATATTATCTAGTAATACTTCAAAGCTACTACACGGATCAAAAATCTCTTTGCCTTTACCAGGGAAAGGAAGGGAGCTGACCAAATAGCAGATTTTCCAGACTTCATGCATCGGCCTTTTCGACACCACAGACATGCAGGAAGGGCATTGTGCTGGGCACAGATTCTTCTGGAAAATGCATCACTGTGGCACTGCTGGAGCCAGACTCTGAGCTTTAGGAGCTGAATACGGCAGGTTTGGTATCCTAACTCATGTCTGACTTTACTGTTATCAGAAACTTACTTTTTTCTTCTAACTTTTTTTCCAGTGAGTTTTATCTCCAGAAAAACAATGCAGGGACCCGTCTTGCATTGGATGTTGCTAACAGTACTTCCTCTGTATTTTAATAACTTTCTTCTGCTATCTCTCCCTCAATAACTGAGCATCTTCTGATCTATTTCTATTCACTTGGTATAAACATAGTAATGATGCCCATGTATCTTCTTAGTCAAGAGCATTATATACCTTTTACATACATAGAAAACAAATTTTCCAGAAAGGCAGTGATAAGGGTCGTTTTGTGCTGTATGCTATTTAATCTTCCCCGTGTCAGCTCTGACCCTTGCCGAGGAATTGAAAAGATGTAAAACAGCAAAAAGTAATTTACCTTCCATTGTTTAGTCCATTCAGCTTTCAGAATCAGATCTAAATGGTTTGCATTAATTACTGTGAAACCTCATGAGGTTTGGAGATCTGTCTTTATGGAGTTGCAAAAGATAGAGTTTGCCTCAGCAGAATAAGGGTAGGGGTTTTTTTTCATTATTTGCCTTTTGGTTACAAACCTTTTCTATTCAAATATTATAAGCAAAACTTTTTTTTTTTTTCCAAGCAGCAAAAATTGTTTGAAGTTGCCACAGAGGAAAAAAAGAAAAGTGTATTTGAAGGTGTAGCCTAATTCTGGTGAACCTTGCAAGGGTTAGTGGTTAAAATATGGAATTTGTATGTATCTGCATAGAGTAATTTTTACTGCAAGAGAAGTCATAGGCTGAACACTGATTTCTGTTTCTAAGCAATACTCAATGTGTTTACACACAGCTCCATATTTTGGGAAAGTTTTCTGAAGACTAATAAAACTGGCAGGCAGTTCAGCATTGGCAAAGTGATTACATTTTAAATGAAATGGACTTTCAGTGACGTACTGCTCAAAGCTACTGGAGACAACTGGCAAATTGAGGGTGGGAGAAGATCAATACATAGAATCTACAGAACTTTGAATCTGTTATCCGAATTATTGATTCAGTGGAGAATTAAAGCAGAGATGCAGTGAGTTTAATTCTGCTGTGTGACAGGTGGAAAATGGGTACATTAATTAGGGAGCCCCAGCAGGAACGTTCTCTGCAGGACTTGTGGTTGCTCCAGGGAATCCTTTAGTAATTCTGCCTCATTTTGTGGTGTGTTTGATGATGTCATTCTTAAGTCTCATTTTTCTGTGCACTGCACTTTTTAATCTTTAAACATTCTGTCTTGCAGAGCCAGACAATAATTGTGTATAGTGGACATAAGCAGGGAATCTGGGCAGAACACTTCTGGATGTTTTTGGATGGTTCTGTCAGATTTCATTGTTCAAAAATCATGTATTTTGATAAAAGCAAACTGTTACCATTTGCTGTGCTTAACAAGCAGCAGGCAATCTCCTCTGTAAGTCCTTTTTATTGCATTTCAGAGTTTCCCTCTTTCCTTCTTACATGGCAATTCACTTTGCGTTCACTTATAAAACCTTTGCCACTCTCTTGATTTATTGCTTTCTTAATCTGAAATAAATATAACAACTTAAAATAGCCTGTTGCTTTTTAGGTAAGGCAAAATATAGCAGACTGTGTGAATGACTACAGGACTTGGGAATGGAAAGTGACAGAACAAGTGCAGACCATTACCCAAATATATCCCAAAGATCCATGCGCTATATTGTGATTTCTCTCCTCCCTGGCACAGATCCTCTGGAGGTTCAGGCATGAAGTGTGCCCTCTGAGCCTGTGGCAAGTGCTGTGCCTCTTCATGAAAGAGAGAAGCACTCTGTCCAGCACCAATTGCCATTGGTTTCCAACAGATCAGAGTCAAGCTGCTAAGGAAGCTCTGGCTTAGGGAGAATTTGGTCCTAGCTGTGGCAAGAAATGCAAACAAAAATGAAAATTAACACCTAACGCTGTCCTGTTATACAAAACTGTCAGAGCCAATTCTAAACCCATCAGACTTTACATTTATTTAGACTATTTCAGGCATTTTGTGGACGTTTTTCCCTTGACTATGTTCTTGGTTTCAGTCAGTAAGATTGGTATCCCAGTTAGGAGACAGGGAGAGGTAAACATAGAGACCTTTGAAGTAAATTACTCCCCTGATTTATTTCTGTCTCACCTCTGCAGGAAGTGATGTTGCTTCAATTTTTCATCATGATGTTTGAAACATTAAAGTTTTAAAGAAGGCATTTAGTTTCCTATTTTCAAAATGTTTACTCAACAGAGGACTGGGGATTCATGTTTGTTGCCTGAACAACGAGGTGACTTTCATGAGCTGCAAAAAGAGAGGGACTGAAAATACCCTGCCATTCTCAGTGCAGCTCTCAGGTGGGGTGTCCCAGTGTCCACGGCTAATGCAAGTACTTTGTATCTGATACAGGAAGAGCAGGCTGCCCACATCCAGAGGTGCTTCCAGGATCTGCTGCTCCAGACTTGCTGCTCTGAAGCTGTGAATGCTGTGGCAGCTGCTGCTCAGCCCTTGTCTCGTAAGGTCCAAGGACTCCTTTGTGCAGAACAAGTTTTCCAAAGCTACAGACCTGTGCTTTAATTTTTAGCTTGTCCTAGAGCCACACACTCTGGAAATACTATGGCTACATCTTGTGAGGTTGAGCTGAGCATTCCACGCTGGGGTTGATCTAAGCAGTCCCCACACAGTGGGGCTGTTGCAAGCTTGGGGTGTTTGCAGGGCGTGCAGGTCTTGCACAGCCTTCCAGGGCTTCCAGGTGCCCTCCTGCAACATCATCTGAAACAGGGAGTGTGAAAACTCTGCTTAGGAAGGCAACCTTGTGAGGTGTGGCCTGCAGCTTGGAGCCTGGAGTCCTCTGAGATGCGCCCAGTCTGCAGCTGCAGGGCAGCTTTTCCATGATGGTCAGTTCACCTTGAATTTCACTGTGGGGCCAAGTGAAGTAAGCCCAGGCAATCTTTCTCAAAGCAGAGGTCTATGAACACACTGAGTAGAATGACACTGAACAGGACCAAGGGCCATTCTTGTCCCTTTCATATTGCTGGCTCCTATGGTTGTTTCCCAGTGAATCTGAGAAATGTCATGTTTCAGTCCTTTCAGAATGCAATTTTTTTGAAAGTGTCAAATCTTCATTTCAATTCAATTTGGAGCAAAACCTTAAAAGACATATTTTTTTTTTGCCAATTGCCCTTTCTTTATATTGGCTAGCTCTATTAATTGTGGCAAATGATCCATAGCACTGCAGTATATCCAGGGAGGTGCCATATGCTGTCTAAAAGGAAACCAACCTGATGTGTCTCTATTATTTCAAGTTCATAAACAATGTGCTCCTACAGGCTTGTAATAGGTGCAGGAGGTCTTTAACAAAAGCTTTGTGAAGTGTGGCTATAAATATCAAGTGCTGAGTAAAGAGAATAACTGTTTTCAGAATGCAATGCAAACCTTTGAAAGACAGGCACAAACAAAATTTATACAAGCAATGTCTCTAAATAAAAAAAAAAAGGAAGTAGTCCTGCAAGAAAGGAGATGAGAATGATTAGTGGTATATCCTGTTATTAATATTAGTCTCATTCAGACTAATATATTCTTAGCAATCCCTGCTGACTTATACAACATAGGCTGATATTTATTGCATTGAAATGGTGAAGATACTTTAACTGATCACAAATGAGCATGAATGATCATCTGAGTACACACAGGGCAATGATATTCCATCAGCAAAGTACAGCAAAAGTCAACAACAAAGTCAGAGTTACTTCAACTTCCAAGGCCTTTCTTATATGTCTATTGTAGTGGGCCAAGGGCAAGTTTTCAAATGTATTTCAGTAAAAAGAATTACTTGATTTTGAAAAAAGGCTTATGCCTCCAGTGTTGCCATCAGGGTGATGTAATTTTATCATGCATACTACAATCTAGTCCTACAAAATGTCAGAATTTCTGTGTCCAATTAGGTAACATGGTATTGTGATGTGATTAGTGACCTTACCCATTTTGTTTTAAATGTTTTGGTTGAAAAGTTACTGTTTCTCTGGAACAGAGTCCTTTTCTCTATGTTTTATATTTTTGTGTAGCAGTTCTGTATATGAATCACGTTAAGAAGAGAGTAAAACTGAATTACATTACACGTGACCCAAGTACAAAGGTTCAAATCAGATTTTCCTTAAACATTGCATTTACGATTATGTTCATGATTATACAGTCTTTTAATAAAATGAAATGACAGGGATATGACATATTCGAAGCAGAGGTCAGATAATTAATTCACACATCAGACTGTTTTCTCTTGCAGCTTTCTAAAATTCTTCTGAGTCTGGTATGTCTCTCTAATTCAGTGTAACCTGTACATTTGTGAAATGGTATTCATTATGTCTGAATTCTTGTATCCTGTCACAGAGATTATTTTCCCGACTATATGCACTATAGAGTATGTATTTAGCCATGTGTGTCTCCCTTCATAGCCTGTGGATTGATGCTTCTTTGTGCTACATGTGGATGAACCTCAGGACATGTGATAGACACTAAAATTTTGCTTATAAATTATCCAGAGTATTTAATACAGTTTTTATCATGTGGTCAGTTGAAGAAACTTCTCCTGAGGATCAGGAAAGAGCAAGCAGAAAACTGATATGATTAAATTCAAAAGGTCTGTGGCTGAAAAATTAAGAGAAGGTGTCAAGGAACAATGGATCCAACTCCTTGCTACAGTTTAGAGCATCTATGGAGCCCCTTACTTAAAGAGGAGGGCAATTGAATCTCCAGGTAGCCAACAAAGGACAACAATAAATCCAAGTCCAAACAGAAGTCTGCTTGTCACAGTGGACGATTAGGGCCATCATGAACAGGGCCCCAAGGCACTATTTTATTAGGCATGATATATAAATAATAAGGTGATATATTGTAGCCAGAGTTATTAGATAGGCTTTTATTAGGAGAAAAAATTGCTTCCTTCAAGTGATGTGACTGTAAGAAGTAGAGAGATCATGTGGTCTTTGGTGATCAGTTCTGCTCTGAATACTGACAATATAAAGAAATAATTTTATAAAAAATTGTGGGTCAGTGCAGCATTGAAGATCATTCTTAAAAGTGGTCTTCTGTGTAGTTTGATGCTCATTACAGTTCACATAGGAACAATAAAACATACAAACATCTGAAGAACTAAAGTATGCAAAGAATCCACTGACTTTTGACCTTCTTTCTTCTGTAGATGAATACTTTCACTTGTCATTTGAAAACCCGCCAGCATAGCCTGCTCTATGATTAGCAATGCATTCTGCTGTCAGGGAACTGGCAGCTTTCAGCCTCTAAACAAGGGCTTGTAACAACAGAGTAAGTGCACATGCTCATGTTGTTTTGATGGTACTTCTATTTTTCCTGTGGTGTGTATTATATCAGTCTCTTTCGTCCTTGTCTTACTGATATCATCCTGGTAGTGTCTGTACATTTCTGCAATTGCCTATCCATGCTTGCTCTCTTTATGGTGGTTAAAATCCTTGCAGAACCCTATTCATAATAACCCACTTGAGCTATTCTTGATGGGTACATCAAGGTCTTCTGTTCTTCTACCACAGTTTTGCTTTTTTATTACCTTGGATGAGATTCACATAAAAATTTTAAAGGCATTTCTTTGCCTGTGTTAAAACTCAATGAAATATTCCCTTCTGGTCCATTGACTATGTTGCTATGAGTGGACACAATGCCACCAATGAATATTGAAACCTTTATCTCTAATGCTTTGGCATTAAAATTTCTCTGTGTGAAAAGGTGCTGTCTTCCTTTCTGCTAACTGCTCACCAGCCATTAGTTTTTCTAATACATTAGGCACAGTTTGGGGAAAGTTTGGGCTCCCTCCTCTAGTTCTGTTGCTGCATATTCATTTTGAAATGTTCTCTGCAGAAATCATGACCTAAATGGACTTTGCTTAAACCCCAGCTTGCTTGTACCCTTCCATATATAATAGAATTTTTTTCCAATACCATCACTGAATCTTCTCCTTCCTTCTCTCCACTCCTTTATTTGTTTGATTTTGCTCTCTTTTGGCTATACGTAATTTTTAGAAGAGAATTACTTCAATTATAAGTGCAAAAATAACACCACCAGTGTGCTACAGGATCTTAGGATGAAAAGAAACTTTCTCATAAGACGTAAACTTTTTTTTACTTTTTTTTTCGAATTTTTTTTAGTTGGGATGGTGCCTTTAAAATGATTTAAATTTTAATTCCTACAACTTTCTGCAATTGATTCTACCTGCAGACAGTAACCTGAATCAGAGTATTCTCTAGGACAACTGATAATCACTATTTTCCATCTACCAAAGATGTGCTCCTCAATCTTGTAAGGCCTAAATTAAAGTAAAAATGTTTGCTGATAAAACTATGGGGCCAAGTACTCCTGGTGAACACTTGGCCCATAACGTAATTAGCAAAACTACAAGTGTACCAATATAAGCCAAGATGAAATTTGAGGTTTAAGTTAATAAAAAATGTAAAAAATAAATTAAAAAAATTAATGGGCTTCGATGGAATTACAAATGGTCCAAGCACAAGTACAAGTTCCTACCCTAGACCTGGCCTGAGGGAAAATGGAGGCTTCATTGCTGGCTGTAGGTAATTGCAGTGGGAACAGAAATTCCCCTTCGTATTTCTCAAAAACTGACCAGGAACTCCCTGTGTCTTCTCCCTTGGTCCTGTCCCTGTCAGATCAGTTCTTTCCTACCTTTTCTTCTAACTTTTTGCCTCCTTCATTTTCACCCAAATGAATAAAGAATAAATTGCCCAATAAACGAATAAATGGAACAGAATTTGTTACAAAAATTTCCCAAAGACATACCATACTTATACTTTCTTCATTCCACAGCTGCAAATCCTTATTGTCTTTGATGGTGCTGAGGAAAGGCTGAATCTGACCCTGCCTTTTAATACTTACCTTTTCCAGCATTTTCTTCCTTTTTGGCTATGTAGAGAACTCAGCTGGAAATCTCTGCACAGCTTGGTCTTTCTTGAATTTGTAGTGATATCACGGTTAGCTTCTTCACTTTTTTTGTCATGTACATCCTATCAAATCCTGTCAGAGAGTCTGAAATATGTTTTCAACCTCCTTCCTCAGCCCTAGAAAGCCAACAGCAGTTAGGTTTCCAGGGATAAGAAAGTAACTTAGAGACCTGTCCTCATTCGGTTCTGTTCTGCTGCAGGCCCCATGATCATGGGCAAATAAATTGGACACTTAGTGACATTTCTCATCTCCAAGGGGTGCAGATCTGTTAAACATGTTCTGAGTCTTTAGGATGGCAAAAGTATAAGGTGCAGTGAAGACATGAGTTTCAAGTGGTATTATGAAGAAAAAAAATATTATCAGAGCTTTGCAGTGCATCTGCAGTCAGCAAGAAACAGTTAATACATTCCCTGAATCCTGACATGATGAACTTTAAACTTTTATCTTTGGACAACAACATATCCATATCTTTTTTTTTCCTTCCCTATCACTTTAGCTTTAGGATACTGCGTGGGTGACAATCAAAAAACTGCAGAGTTTATGAGGAGAAGTAAACAATGCTTGGTAATTTCTTGGATTAATGTTTCTGTTACAGGAATGACTTGTGTACAGGATTTTTTAAAAAAGGAAGAAGTCACAACATGTACTGAGCACCCTTGCAATTAAAGAGTATTCTGTGCCATGAGATAGATTTTCTTTGTGATATTTTTATATAGCTGGAGTTAATGCTGAATATAATCTACATCCAATCAATGGTATTGTGCATCATCAGATGAAAAACATATTCAACATAACTGCTGTTAGTTCCTGTTTAAAGCCCTAATCAGAGTCTATACCAACATGTAATCACATTGCAGAATAAATTGTTATAATATAAAGTATGTGGAATAGATACTAAGACATACTAAAAGACTGCTTTCCATCTCCAGAAATAATTGCTGAGAGGTTTCCTTGGAAATGCCTCAGACCACATGACCAAATGACTATAACAGCTATTACAGCACAGAGCGCAGGGTAAGAACCTGTCCAGCTTAGGAGCCAATAAACACAGGGAGGGAGAAGGTGCCCCGAAGGTTGGTCTCACCTAATTCCTCTCTGAGCAGAGTCCACCATAAAGTTCGGGTACCCCGGTACATTTACGACTAAAGGATGCAGAGATTCCCAGGTGATCTCTCTGCAAGTACCTAAACATCTGGATTAGAAAAACATTTTCAGTGATGTTAATATTTATTTGTCCTCTTAAGCACCTCCTTGATTGTGAATGGTTTATCCCAGGAAATCCATGTGGTCAGAGAAGACCCTCTTGGTGAACAATCCTCTCCTTACTTCACTCTCGTTCTGCACAGAAATGTCCTGGTGATGAGTCAGGCAGCCACCCTTGGCTCAGTGCAGTGCTCCAAGTCTCTCTCCCCCTCACCCCCAACCAGAGCTAAGCAGCACAGCAGCCTTTTTATGACATTTTGTTCCTCCAGTCCAGGTTCTGAACTGTCCATCTGGGTGTACAAGAATACACTGTCCTCACATGTGCTCTTCTCACTGAAGGTATGCCAGTCCCAAAAGTTTGTCTTTGCCATACAGCCCAGCTTGTCTGAAGTGGAGTGACTGGCACATCTCTGCTAGCCTGGCTTTTTTTGCTGAAACAGTAGCCAAGCTGACAAACTAGAGAAGGCAGTATATGGTGGCAGGGGGTGTGGAGGGGCTGTGAACAAAGCCAGATAGAAGAGATGTGCAGCCAGCTGGGGATGCACCTCGTTTAAGGACCAGGAGATGGAATGCTGTGCAGCTCCTAGGCACTAATGTGGGAAGAGAGGTTTCATTCTAGTGCACAGCTTTGTGAGCTCCAGTGACAGCTGCAGGACAAGGAGGTGTTTTACCAAAAGGCTGAGTTAATTTTATGCGTTTCTAATCTGTTCCCTTTCTCTTGTGTCTCTCCTAAATCTCCACTGCTCCAAAAGCTCATTCTGGGTGAGACCTTTGTAAGAGTCCAGAAGGCATTAAGCCTGGGAGGCAGTCGAGACAATGAGTGTCACAAACTCTTTCTTAAGGCCTGACTGTTCATATGTGCAAACATCTGCGTCCTGCTTTTGAAGGGTCTGTGAGTGATACTGCTAAACAGAACTATTCCGTGGCAATTCTTTGGCAATTTTCCTCTTACAGTTGCTGTTATCTGATGCCAGGGCCTCGCTACTCTGTAGATGGGTCTCTGCTGGGTTGCTCTGCCTTGGGCCCGTGGTTCTGGATCCAAGTACCACTATCAAGCATGTGGTTTCCCCCAGCGTCCATTCTATCCAAGAGGCTGAAGGGCCTTGAGGCCAGCCCTGCAGGTGCCCTGGTAAGGCAAAATGTGTCTTAGGACTGTTCCCTACTGCGCAGAGGATCCTTTACTCACTGTCTTCTCGTCCTTCCCTATCATGTTCTGGTTGGCTCAGCTCTACGAAATTGGAGATGTATGGATCTGTCTTGCTTTTCCCAGAAAGTCTCTGCACTGCTTTAGAGAGAGCTATCAAGCATGTCCAGTGACTGTCACTCTCCCTTGTCTGCCGGAGCCTCTGGACCCATCTAATTAAGATGCTGGGCTTTGCTCTTGGTGTGTGTGCACACAGAGCACTCAACACAAAAGAAATCTGTCTTCCCTTCACTGCCTCTCTCCTGTTTGGACAAAATGAAAATCAAACTCTGCAGCATAAACATGAGGGTTACAAAAGTGTTTCTGGCTTCTTTGGATGTTGCTACTGTGGAACATATAGACCAATAACAGAATTATGATTTAAACGCTTTCTCCACCATGAATCTGCTATTGCACAGTTTTTAATAAAATAATTTGCAGCCGCTCCCAATCAGTTGTGTCAGCAGATTTAGTTCATCTTTGAGGCCCAGCAGGGATGACAGTCTATTTGTTATTAGAGTAATAAATAAACAAGGAACTTGTCAGAGGCAAAACTGCTGTGTGCCTTTGTAAGATAAATGCTGCGTTTGAATAGACAAATATTTACAGTTTTACAGACCAAAACTGTCATCCTAGCTGAAGGCCTTGTATTGTGAAATTAAGGAAAAAAAGATTATGATTTCTAGATCTTTCCAGTGCAGGCAAAGATAGCTCTGCCTAATGAAAATGGATCAATAGATTTCATGATAATGAGAGGGCCATTTTAGTAAAGCTGTAGCCCTGTATCTTTCTATAGAGAAATTTATGTTGGGTATTTATGTCAGCATGCTATTGGTATAGCAAATATTAAAATTTTTTAACATCACCTTCCATTTCATGTCCCTGAGTCTGCACTACATATGTTTTCTGAGGCTTTTTGCAGGAGGTTTTCTGAAACGCTTTAGAGGAATTAGGAGAAAGGATTTACTGAAAATCAATGTGATTCCTGATTCGAGTGCTGTAGAGCCTTTGAAAATCTTCAGAGGGGAATGCAGGAGGCTGGTTTGTTTATTCCAGCCTAGCCTATGTGAAGTTGAATGTTTGGGGAATTACTGTATTCTATACAGAACTGGAAAGAAATGTTAAGTTTTAAGTTTATTATACAGCAAGTGATCTCCTATATGACTATTCTTCCGTGGTGGTAAACCAGTCACTGCATCAACAGACAGAAAGAAATACAGAGTTGAGGGGTCAAAACAAGATTGGCAAGGCTCTTAAGAATGAAAAGATGTGAAGCGTGAAAGCAAAAGGATGCCAGCTGTTATCAACTTTTAGGAGTTAAAGTTCCTGCATTTCATTAAAAATCAGGGAGGAAATAAAAGATTCATCAAAGTGAAGTGAAAATTCTGCTTCTCCTAAAAGAATTCCCAGAGGCTCTCAGAAACTCCCAAGAGGAGTTAACACCTCTCAGACCAGGCATTATTGTACATTTAATTCAGTCTTAGACAAAACACATTATGTGCAGGCTGCTCCTCGTGGTGTTCAGATCCATCAGTGTGTTTATTTGCTTCAGTAAAACGCATCAACCATGGGCAGAAACATCAAAGTTTGGACAGCTCCAATATGAAGTGTAGCCACAGCTTCCAATTCCTTGATAGAAATGCATGGTTTTGTTGGAAGCAGGAGTCTAAATGAAAAATGGCATTGCTAGACATGAATGGGGTTTTTTTCGGGGTGATGTGTGTTAGACAGTGCTGAGGAAGGAAGTGATGCCAGTGTTACCCGTCCTTGTGCTTTGATATACGGAATCTGTAATTTTAGCCAGCAAGTTTCTTTAGAAAATTATGATTCTCTTAACTTACGCTACTTCTTATGATCTTCATGGTATGATTGTATATTTAAAAAAGTGTTCCGAGGGAAGTCACAGCTGGGGGTTGACTTTAAGTTACTTCGTGAGCTGCATCAAATCTCATTTAGAAGCAGGTAAGGCTTACTGAGGACTCCCTCGGAGTTTCTCTTCAGGCAAAACTTTGATTCCTGTCCTGTGTTGTTATTGTGTGATGACAGCCTACATGTAAGTCCAGGGCTGATCTCACTTGCCTTAATTTGTCAGTGTGACTATCACATTTACCTTGTTTATAAGCATGTAACTGAAATAAGAATTGTTCCTTTTGCATTTCACAGGAACTAAAATGCAGAACTTACTGCTATTACTTTAGTAGTATTTTTATAAGCTGGATCCATCTTTTGGTGCTGTCATTATAACAGAGTTTATTATGATCTGCAAGCTAAATAGCCTAAGCAGCAATAAGAAGCAAATTAAAAACCCCAGAGCAGTATGATTTCATTCTTCTTCACTGTGATCTAATTGTAATGTAAAGCTTGCTTTTCTTTTAAGGGGAAATAAAATTTGCTCTTCTGTCACCTCGTTTCTCTTTTAAGAGACTACCTCATTGCCCAATTCACCAAAAATAATTTCCTAAGCCCATTCTTTGTGCTGTGTCCTGATGTACAGACAATTTGCTGAGATCATTTTTTCTGACTGTCATCCAGCAAGCCACACTACAACTGTGCTTGTGCCCCACATGGGATGCAGAGAAGCAAGATTAACCACCATCTAATTTCTACTTTTGTCATAAATGTTGCCTATAACACATGGCAGACAAAGTGTGCTCTCAGAGGAGTTTGACACAGCCACTGTCTGGCAGTCTGGGTGGTAGAGAATATATTATTTATCATACTCAGTGGGATGAGGCGGGCACTGAAGCTACTTATTGGAGCAGCTGTGAACCCCCAATCTCCTTAATTTTCAAAACAGGTAATTAACTGGAAAGTCATTTATAATAACTACTGACATCTCCAGAAACCACAGAATGGGTTGTTAACTTTGCAGCTTTATTGTACTGATATTTTTGTTGACAGTTCTGTACTGAAGTCTGTCAGGAAATCGCATATTCTTTATACTGAAGGAGAAGTCTATCTGAACATTTCTGACATGTCAATATTAGGCTTGGACTCACCAGAAGAAATGGTTGGAAGCTGGGTGATTTGGAGGACAGAGCAGTGGGATGTTCTCGGCTGTGCTTGGTTTTTAACCACTGTGTGGAAAAATGACCAGAATCTGAGCAACTAGCACTTCAGGTAGTAAGAATTTTTCCACATGCTCTATTTGGATGCTGAATTGAATCCTAAAATAAAAATATGCATTTGTGTAAAGGCTGACACGTTGGGAAGGGCAGAGGACCAGCAGGCATAAGGCTGCTGCGAACAAAAATCTGCTCTGCTTCGCTCCAGCTTAAGTAAAGGGCCAAGGTCCAGGACACTGTGAAGAATGAATTGGTTCTAACAGGGCTGTCATTCCAGATAAGCAATCAGATATTTAAAGTGGTAATGTGGAGAATCATGTTATGAGTCCGTGTATCAAAACTGACTGGTAAATGGAGTCAGTTGTGGCATCCAGGTGCAGTGATAAGGGTCTGGCAAATGCATTAGACAGATGAGAGGCATCAGATCAGTGTCCTTACTTTATACTCTGCTTGACTGTGATAAAAACTTCCCTCTTCAGATGACTATCAGGGAGGCTTAGGCTGAATTTTCTGCTCTTCTCAGGAAGGTTGTTCAGGGTGAAAGACATCTGATTTAAGCAAATGTTTCTGTGGAACATTTCTGAGCTGTGAGGTGTCCTTATTATACTGTTTGATTCCTGTGAACAGAAAGGAGAATTCAGCAGAAACCTGGTCTTTGCTAACTGAGTATCATTTGTCAAAATATACTTGATATTAATAAACTAACCCCTGAATATGTGGCAGTAAGCAGCAATGTAGGCTATCTATCAGGAGATGTTTTTCTTCTAAACTTGGCAACATTGTTCTGAAGTTTGGGTTTATCTTAGAAAACTACTGTCTGTGGCTGTTAGACAACGAGAGAAGTTCTCTGTAACCTCACAAACCACAGATTTATGACACCTCTAGTAATAACAGCAGCTTGTTAGTAAGAGTGATAACAGAAACCAGGATTGTGCAGAAATTTGAAAAACAGTCAGCAAGGCGTAATTTTGCATCTGTTGAAATGTGTCCTTAGGCAAAGGGGAAGTACTTGGAAAAATTCATCCCATCGCAGAGGGTGTACGTGTGGAGCACGAATGTTGAGGTGGTGTTTTGTGAGCAGTATTCCCCAAATGCTGTTTTTGTGGTCTTAATTTAAAGACATTCAAGGCTGAAAAAGAGAAACTGAAATAATAGGTCAGGAAAAAGAAAAAAAATACTTTTCATGAAAAGTCTACCTGAGAACTTGGATCTTTGAGGCAGATTCTCCTGTTGACTTTCCCCATTCTTAATTCAAAATAAATGCTGTTCCCCGGAATCTCTAACTCATTTTATGAGGGCTGTGGACATGGAGTGGACAACAGAATTCAACTCTGAGATTTTATTTACTAAGTGAAATTTTGTTTCTGTGTTTCTATATTTGCCTAATTTAATTGGGTTTTGTCTATTGTAGTGGGAAGCACATCTTCCTTCTTTGCTGAACATAAAATTAGCTTTCATTGGCGATTTGGGTTTGTTTGTATCTATATAAGCTTTTTCTCTAAATGAGTTTGTTCTTTCTAAAGCAAATATCACTCTCATATTTTGGAGGTGCAGAAAATTTGTAATCTTGTTTCTTCATTTTCCTTATTATGTTGTGTTAATTTATGTATACATTAACATGTATTTGCATGATTTATTCATTTAAAGCTGTACATGTTTATTTGAAAAGGAACTCAAAGAGCTTTATCACAAAAATGCTAAATTCAACACCATTGACAGAGTGTGTGTTTTTGGACTTCAGCCACAAGAACAAAAAATGGGTCTATCATTTCATTTGATTAAAAAAACTTTCTGAAGAGGGATTTTCTATTATTTTAGTTATTGAGGGTGAAATTCTGAAAGAAATGTGAGGATTAAGGAGAAAGTGTTGAGTTCGAAGCCTCTGCTGCATGAGACATTGTCTGGAGTATTTTCTTCTGGTCCTTGTGTAAGTCTGGCAGATTTACAGGAGGCAACAGTAGATGAGGCCAGAGCTAATGATTGTAAAGTGTAAGGAAGCATTAGCTGCTGTGAAACAGAATTCACAAAATCCATCTGCAGCAAACCAGGAAAATAAGTT
Organism: Gymnorhina tibicen; assembly: GCA_013399875.1. Lineage (NCBI taxonomy): Eukaryota > Metazoa > Chordata > Aves > Passeriformes > Artamidae > Gymnorhina > Gymnorhina tibicen. The sequence goes on from VXAZ01007995.1 coordinate 1,734,864, forward strand.
TCTTCTCTACAATTAAAGTTGATAAAAAAGTGAAAATGTCTTCATTAAATTAAAACCTAACATTTGTTACTGTTCTAAACTCAGAAGTTCCTTTCCATTGCCTGTAACAATGAAATCAATTTCATGGAAAAAAAGTAAACTTTCAGGAAATTGTCAGATGGTGCTGGTCCTTCTTCAACTATAAGCATGCTAGACCAGAGCTAAGTCAAAGGAAAGAATTAATTCTTTCTGGGATCACTCCTTGGATCCAATCTCCACTGCACATCAGAGCTCTGACCTTGACCCTGCAATCAAGAAATCCTCAAGGTGTAGCACTTACTGCCATCAAGAGAGAAAGCAGTCCTGGGGTCTGAAATTTGCCACCCTGTCACAGGAACAGTACAATGTAAGAAACTTGTATTTGTAATGTAAAAAAAAGGCCTTATGTCCTTTGCAATAGAACAGCTCTGCCTTGGATTTTCTGTTATGAATACTGACATTTCCTAAGTCAAAATCAAAGCCAGCAAGACAATGGTGCATCTTTCGTTTTCTTTTTTTAATAAGATTCCTGTTGCTATAATAGTTGGGCCTTTTCAATTATTTTTTGCCGAAAAAAGATTAAATCACCACTTCAGCCTCTTGTTTCAAATAGTTGAAAAATATGAAACTATACTAAAAAAATATGTAGAGAAGCTGAGTGGAAAATTGAAAAATCTGTGGCAGTTCATGGTGCTGTGTAAAATAATTGGCATTAATTTCTGTTTGGAGCAGGAAATAAATGATTTTCAGTTGATATTACATAGAAAATAACTTAATGACAGTTGCTATTAAATGGGTAAAATTGTAAAAAAGTAGTCAATGAAAAATATTGAGCATGGAAAATTTTTCTATTAGGAAATTTTTTCATTAAATGCCTTGGTATTCAGCATATGGACCATTTATCCACAGTCATCTCCCATTTTCTGATAGGTCATCTCAGCCTGATTAAAGAGCACTGTTAGAGCACTCCTGCACTCTAGAATTGGATTAACGTGCTCTCGCTGAGACAGAGTCCCTCAGGCACTCAGTTAATTGTAGTCAGGGCCCTCTCCAGCCTCACCCTCTGTGCACTTGCACTGCAGAGCCTGCCTTAGCTCGGCTCCAACACTCGCTGGAGGTGTGGGGAACAGCCTGGCCTTGTTTGCTGGGTCTGTGGCACTGGGTTCACCCCACGTCACTGGAGTGGGGACCCAGAGACAGCTGAGCTTCGGGGTGGACTGAAAGTTGCCGGTTTTCTGGCACAATTCTCCAGCTCTTCCTCCACAGCAGCTTCTGGCTTGCTCTGTTCCCCCAGGAAAGGAGATGTTCAGAGTTTTCTCCTTATGCCCAGGGTGCTCTCCCTGCTGTTTCACCTTTCAGTGGGGGTGAAGCCCACTGAGGCTGGTCAGGGCTTCTTATCCAAAAATGCCCTCTTGCTTCAGTTTTGAGATCCTCTCCTTGTAGTTGTTTTGAGATGCCATAATTATTATTCACTGGAAAGCTAATACAGGCCTTGCTGGGAAGAAAGAGCATTTAACATCTTCATGTTTTTCTCTCCAAGCCGCAGTGCTTCTCTGACCACCCATTATTCTAGGTAAGCATTAGAAGAGAGGCTTTCAAATCCCTGGATTTGCAGAAGCCAGCAGAACCAGACAGGATCAGCTGTGTGGGGCTGTTGACTTCAGAGATATTTCTCTGTACAGTCCTTACCAGAACTTCTGAAATAGGGTGGGCAAGACATGCAGACAGTGGTGATCAGACTGATTGCAGATAGTGCAGATACAAAGGTTACCCCAACAGCTGTAGGGCTGCAGTGCAGAATGATGCTTCTGGTGTCCTTTCCCTTGGGAGAGAAGAACCTGCTCCTATAAATAGAAGCTGCTCCATTTTTCAAATAGTTGAACATCCCATTCTTTTCAAGTTCAGTTTTCTCTGCTTTACCTTGAGGTCAGGATTCAGTCCTGAACAATTTTGAACAGGAAAAGAGTGTTTTTTGCTCAAGCAATCCAATTTTAAGCTGCTCAGTCTGCAGTTCTTTTCACACATACCCACTCTTCACATGCTCTTGATGATCTGCAAATAAACAAACAAAAAAATCAACAGCCACCAGTTGTGAGTTGGCCAGCCCACTCTGTTGGATTGCACTGGAATTGTGTAGGCACAGGGATATTAAAAGAACTGTGTTGAAAAGGTTTTGTGTATAAGGCTGAACCTCGTACAGAAAACGTATGTGATTGTTATTGCACAGAACTGGATTACACAATTAGCTGAGACAGAAATAACAGAGCTTTAAAAAAATTCGCTTCAGTCTCATTTACTTTATTCTGTGAATCAGAGAGATCCAAGGCCAAATAGTGAAAATAGGAAAGAAGTATCCAGGTCCTGTGATGAGCACTAGACAGCTCAAATTCCTGTCACCACACAGAACTCCTTACTGGCTCAGAGGCAAAACTGACTCGTAACCTGAAGGTTTAAAATTTAAGGAATAAATTAGAGGCCAGATCTCGGTTCCACCTGTGATCTTGGCTTACCCTTATTGCTTTGGGAAATCTTGGATTCTTCTTACAGCGTTATGGCATGAGGCTTCAGCAAAAATTCCAGCACAGATGTTGATGTGTAGAGGCGAATTCAGATTATATTTGGACTGGGATCAGAATTCAAACTCTGTGGGGCTGAAGCAAGGGTCCTGTGTTGTGGGTTTAGCCTTCTTTGCTCATGAAACTTATATTTTTGGATTGTAGCTTTCCTGGATAGGCATCCAAATCAATATGTACATGAATGATGTACAAAACATGAAAGGCACGTTTTCTGAAGAGCTCCACATTTTGAATGGTGTTGGTGTGTCAGTAGCTGCCTAACCAGAACTGCAGAAGTGCCTGACCACTCTCTTCTGACTGATTTCCACTGAGCTTTTGGAATTTCATGAAGTGTTAGCTGACTTGTTCAAGTTGCTAGAGGACTTCAAACACAGGCCCTGCTTGAGCTGGGAGGGTGAGTTTCACCCATCTGTATTGGGCATGAATTTGTGAGTCAGATCTTTCTGCAAATCTCATGCGTGGGATTTCCTGGGAGAGATATCTGCACACTGTTTGTAGCAACTCTGGAGCTGCTTCACTGCAAGTGAGGTGCAGCTGGAAACAGCACAGATTAGTGAATGAGTCTCTACTGTGGGGTGCATGTACAGGCTGGGGGCTAGGTTAACCTTGGAATTGCTGGTGCAAATTCTGATGATGAGCAGCATGGAGCGTGTGCGTATCTCTTTAGCAGAGTGATGATACCAATAATCTGATAGAAAGTCCCTCAAGAAGGCTGGTGCTTGCTGCACTTTGAGCAGGGCAGAAATTCTGAGAAATAAATCTTGTGATCTTTCTGCTTTCCAGCTGCTCCTTTCAAGTATATGGTGGAAGGCCAGGCACTTTCTGGTTTTATTGGGAGCCATTCACCCGTCGTTGGGAGCTGTTGCTGATTAATTTGAACGTGGCTAAGATAGCTGGCAGACTGAACACTGTGCTTTCTTTTCTGTTTCATTTTCTCTGCATTTTCATGGGGTGCAGTATCACTGTAATTCACATATGAATGTTAGTTTGAATGGTGTTATTGTTGCAAAAAAAAGTTTAATAGGAGCCCGAGGGTGTAGAATATTATTGAAATGAAAGTTTTTTTGAAACTCATATTTCAGAGCTCATTAACTTACACAATTCTGTGGGGGGTAGGGATCAGTAAATGAACAGCGATTATCTATAATCTCTGTGCCGGTGTCTGCCTTAGCTTCCTGTCTAGCTCTGTATCTAGATAGACAACCATTGATATAATTGTACATATGGTGCAGAGAGAGAATTTATCTTTGGAACTCATTGTTTAACACTGGACAGAAATACAAGGTTAAAAGATGACTGCACATCTAATCTTTGACTTGAACTCAAAGTCAAGTCAGAGTGGGAGCCAAGAGTCAAAGCTTATGAGCTGGGCTCCATGGGGAACCAGCAAAGTCAATTTTCAGTTCAGAATTCGTCTTTCTTTGGTGGTTAGTTTGGTTCCACATCCGTTTAAAGAACCCCTAAAGGCTGGATTTTTTTTCTTCTTCTGGATTCTTTCTGCCCTTTCATAGAAGAACTTGAATAATTTTTGCTGAAGTTTCCCAACCTTAGAAAATAGCAGCTCTAAAGAGTAAAGTTTGAGAAAATTGGGTAGATGAAAACAGGAAATATTCCTGCTCTGATCCAGGAGTAGCTGCTCAATTTAGCTCTAACTTGTGGTGGACATAGCACAAGAACCTGTTCAATATCATACAAAGACATTGAAGGATACCTAGACAGAGCAGACTGTGACTTGCAGCACCATGAGTAGTATCTCAAGTAATTTGTGATAGTTCTGCAGCTCTGACATAGAAAAGGCTGTTTTACAAAGTGTTCCTGATTGTAAACTTCATTTTGTCATTTGTTAGATACAACCTCCCCTCCGATTCACTGTATTTATATTATTCTCCTGTTCCTGCAATTTTGGTTCCAGCATTCCAAAAGCTATCTACAGTTTTGGCCCTGTGGCTCTGCCACTCTGTGCTCTCCTCTGCTATGCCTCACCTCTCTTGCTACTCTGTTTTCCCATAAGGCTTTTCCCTCACTGCTGTTCTGCTTCCTTAACCCAGAATCTCTTCCTCTGATGTTTTGCTCTTCTTGCTCCCTTGGAATTCATCATCTGCTTGTCCTACAGGACCTCTGCTCCCGTTATTTTACCCTGAAGATTTCCTTGTCCCCACTCCAACTCCTGGCAGGATTAGGAAGCACTGTCTGCAAGAGTGACTTCCATCTGCAAGTTTCAGCACTGTATGCCCAAGGCAGCATGGAAGGGATTGGTTTTTATTTTAAAACACTATTTGGGAGTAATAAGAATTCCTGATTAAGTTTTTCAAATAAAAAATAAGAGTTGTTACAGGGATAACCCTAGGGTTTCATTATTTCTCTTTTTTTAGCATACAGTATTTCACAGTGAAGATATTAGGTCCATTTAAACTTCACATTCCCACTTCATGACTCCCAGAATATGTAATTCCATCCAGTCCTACAGGCATCCACAGTGCCCAGCACAGATCACTCACACTGCTTGGTGCTGGACGAGCCACTGTGAGGGGTGGGAAAGGAAAAAGCAAGACTGACTTCTGAGATGGGGCTGGTATTTTTTCTTTCAGCTGACATCCCAATGGCAGTGCTGATAGAGGCTATTTCTGTGGTTATCTTGTGGCAGTGGAATTGGGACAATTCATTGAAAACACTGGAGGATGCAAGGGCTGACAGAATTTGCTCTCTTGAGTGTACTGATGTCAGCAGTACGACCGTACATACACGTGGCACTCAACGTGCTGGTAACTCTGTCTGTCCTCTAACAACAACAAACTGAACTAGTCCCTCTCTTTCTCTTCTTGACCCTTTGCCCACTCCAGGATTTCTGGTTTATTTTTTCCTTCCCTTTTTCTCATTTTCTTTCCACTGCTGCTGGAAATTTAACAAGAAAATTTCCTTTCTGCAGATTCATAGCCAACTGTAGCTCTTTCGATTGCTTTTACTCAGGGCTATCACAACTCTTCACTTTGAATTTTTATTAAAAAATCTTGAAGTGGGATGGGGAGTTCATACTCCTGATCTAACTTTTTAAAATAAAACAGTTACAGTTCAAAGCCAGGACAGCTGCTGGTAGCTGCCATTCAGAGTGCTGGTTGTCAGTCTGATTTTTAAAATGACTGCTTCCCTCTTCCCCTCCCACTGTAATAGCTTCACATTCCACACCGAACCTCAAAGCTGTGATGTCACCCGGGGGCTGTATGTATAGCAAGTGCCGACTTAAACATTACTAGGCTTTTGAAACCGAAAAAAATTGAAAAATAAGTTCCTTCTTACTTTTCTGCCAGGAAGACAGCAAAACCAGGGCTGAAAAAGATCTGCCTGTTGTCAAATCAATGCCAAGGATGTGAAATTAGGGCCTCCTGGTTTTTGTTTGTTTGTTTGTTTGCCTCCTGTTTGTTTGTTTTGCTATTGTTTCTGGTCTGCTTTAAACCAGTGTAATAAATTCAGATCCAGCCTGAATCAAGTGTTGGAGCTGGTGCCAGCTCACCAATTGCTGTAGGATGGGCACTCAGATCTGGGGCTGGGAAGGAAAAAACCTTTCCAGCCTTTGTGTACTATTTGCATGCTTATGCACCTACTTATCAAGTGCCAAAAACTGCCAAAGGTTACAGATTCCAGGCTTGCTCTCTTACTGGTGAGCTTAGCAGTGCTGTAGTAGTTTGAATAATCTCCTTGATACACAGTTTACTTCATAGATTTGGTCAGGAATGCAGGCCTCAGATCAGGCTCAGATTTCCTCAGCCGTGATGATGGAGGGTGACAGTGATTAAAAGTAACATTGGAAGTTTGCTTTGAAGTTTTGGTGTGCAGCAGCCTGTAATGTTCATGACCTTGGGCAGCCCTGAAACTTCCATCTTCACAGGGTCAGCCCTTGCCTAGAGGTAATGGCATTGCTCTCCTTGCACATGCAGTGATAAAGGAACAGGACTTCGGCGATATTTAATCAAGTTTCTCACCCAAATACTTGAAGGAAAGAGGGAGTTGCCTTCCTCTGAGATAATAATAGAATGGTTTGGGTTGGAAGGGATCTTAAGGGATCTTGAAGATCATCTAGTAATGAAAGGGTGAATAATATTTTTTGTTTTGTGAGTCCCTGAATGTAGCTGCTGCTGCAATTATAAAACCAAATAGTCTCCATTTGGAGAACTATTAGCGTTGACAATGACATCAAGATCCAATTCATCAGGAGCCACAGTGTCAACTTCGGTTTAGTAGTGCAAAACAAACAGAAAACTGAGATGCTGTTTTGGGGAGAGGAAAGAACTGCTGTGGGGAAGCCATTACATTATGGGCACCTTTTTCTTTTAACAGTAACATTTAATAGTCTTTAAAAGAGCATTTTCCCCATTCCCCCAAGTAATTTCTTGGCAGGGAGTTAAGTGAAAGGAAGAAGCTTTTTTTCTAAGGGCTTTTATATGATACTAAATAAATCTAGCAGCCTTCTGAAGAACAAACCCCTCCCCTGTGCTGCCCAGACTGTCTCTTACCACCAGCCCTGGAGTGGCCTGATGGTGTCTGACTGGTAAGTGCTGAAAGCATTACCAAACCACACTGAGGGCTAAGCTCTCCAGCGGATGCCAGATGGAACCGGCATCAAGTAATTATTATTATTATTTATTAATTACCCACCTCACTAATGTGCAGAGCAATTTAATGCCGTTAAAAGGCACATTACAAGTGGAAAAGAGGAGGTCTTGTCTTGAAGACTGTGTCTATTCTCCAGGGATAGATACCTCCTTCTAAAGAGAGAAGTTTTTCCTAAGTGAAGGCTTAAAGCGATGGACTCCTGGTCACCTTAACAGTGTCTCTTCTGGTCCCCCTCTTTCTGCACTGACCTTACAAGCCCTGCTGTCACACGTCACATGGTGCAGGGATGGAGTCTGCTGAGTTTGCCCTGCTCTTTTTTAAATCATGTCCCACGTGTACAAGGGTCCCCCACTTGCACCACTCTCTGCGTTCCCTTGGTGCTCCCAGGGGAGCAGGCAGAATTTCTCCCTGAATATGGAATCTGGTTCCACAGCTGAAAGGAGGTGGTAAACACTGGAGCTGCAGTTCAACACTGTGCATATGAACCTGATTTTTAGGATCATGTCCAAGGACAGAAGAAATATAAGCAGCTGTTCACAGAGTGACTGAGAGGTGACATACAGAGAAAAGACCTTTTCTGGCAACCAAAGGTAGCATTATCTCACAGGGGTCAAGGGCTAAGATGTGGGTCCTTTTTCCTTCCTCTGTCATGTTTTGGCTTGTGTAGCTGTATAATTTGGGATTTCTCGTGGTGTGAAGCTTAATATTGTTTGCCCCTAATGTCAGTTTTCATTGCAAGCTGGAAGTGCTCATGTGAGCACGGAATAAGTAATGGTTATAGGGAGAGCTGGGATGAGGAACAAGACATGCTGGGAAACTGGAAGAAATCAGATCAGAGAAACAAGAAACAGTAAAAATATGGAACCTCTCCTGGTCTGTCTCGCACATTTTTTTCCTGAAAATTTCCACTCTGACGTTTATTCCCCTGCCCCCAGTCAGGCCTTTATGTGGGCAGGAGTGCAGGTGCTGAGGGATTTGCAAGGATCTCCGAGTGTCTGGTTTGTAGCAGAAAAGCCAGTGCTGAGGTTTGTGGAGCTGTTAGCTGCAGCTTTGGGAAACAGAAGGAAGGAGCCAGAAAGAAAGAAGTAAATCTACTTGTCTGCTCAACATCAGTCTTGGTGAGACAGAGGGCTTTACACCGGAGCCAGGGTTCCTTGACCCAACTGAGACTGACCCTGCTTTGGCTCCTGAGGTAGTGGGCATTTCTTATTATTTTGGCCTAAACTGTCAGCTTGCCTGAGGGACATTTTTGATATTCAGTTTAAAAAATAAACAACAGCACCTAATACTATATTCAGCCTGTGAACTGGACTGAATATTGTGCTGACGATCCAGTTCTTGACATTTGCATGCCAAGGAGCTATGTAGTGCAATGTGATATATATTATTCATGCTCTCATGTACCTCATTTTCACTCTGTGTGACAGCACTTCTAGGATCAAGGTTCAGCACACTTCAGTGGACCTGGAGGCTTTACGGTTCTGATGCCTGGAAGCAAAACAGAAAAGAAACATTTGGAATGTGAGGTGTCTTTTGCCCAACGGATTTTCTTTGGGTTGTGCCGGTTAACCAGGTCTTTGGTCAGCACGCAAATAGGCACTATCTTGGGCTCAAGCATGCACCTTAATTAAAGGGATTCAATTAATGCAGACTAATTTAGGATTCAATTTAAAAAGACCTTAGTTAAAGCAATGTGGATAGCTGTGTAGACACTTTGATCTTTCTAAACTAGAGTTTTTTAGCTGAGTTTAAGACATTTAGGCCAACGTGAAACAAGATGCTCACCAATTAGTAACAGGGGCTTAGCTCATCCTGGATAAACTGCTTTAAGTAAATCAGAATAAGCTTGTGGGCAGATAAGGACTAAATAGGTCAGAGACAACTGGTGTTGACTTAATAGATTTGCATTTCCCTCTGAGTTAGTTTAGAGCTGATGCCCTCACGCTGTAGGGTGTCTTTGCTGATAGTGCTGTTTTTCAGAGGAGCTATAACGATGAGTTCCTGACCAAATATAAAACCCCACAAAAGAATCTTTCCTCTTTATATTGGCCTGCTTCTACTTTGAATATAATTTGTGTTTGGGATGTCTAAATTTTAAACCAGTGAATCTGCCTTGGGCTTGTGGCCCTGATCCCGGGTGCGGATCAACAAGTGCACATCACAAATCAAGAGGATGTTGAAAGATTGGCTTTAAGCTGCTTTCGTGGTGCTCTGCCCCACTCCAGGGGTACCAGCACAGTGTTGACTCCTGCATAACATCTGTCCAGACAGCTCTAAATTATGCAGGCTGCCAACTGCCCTTCGCAGCTACAGAACATGAACTTCCTCATCCTCCTTAGGAGGAGAAATCTGCTTTAAGGGAGGAGCTGTGCTAATTCCATTCTCCATGACAGTCCTCCTGTAGCAAAGGATGCCTCTTTATCCTGGCTGCAGGGCCGGCCCCACACACTGTAATTGCAGGATATAACCAGGAAAGGCCTGGACTGACAGGCACTGGGAGCATTGCACAGTGTTGATACCCATGAGCTGGAGACATTTTTGTGGGGTGAGATGACAGTGGGTGACAGAGATTCAAATCACATGTTTTTCATTTTCTTTTCATATCAAGTAAGCATTTTGGTGTTCTCTGTTAAGCAGTCTCTGGGATGGCTGCTTTGGTGGTGAGATGGACCATGCAGCAGTCACACTGCTGCCCAAATATCAGCTAATCTGATAAGACTTCTCCCAAGCAATGATGTATCCTTATCCTCCTTATGTACATGAGAAAATGGAGGCAGAGAGAAGCTATATCATTTGCCTAATCTGTACATTAAGTATTTGTCAGCCAGGGGTGTAAACTTGGATCTGCCAGAGCAGGAGCCCATGACCTACCTCAGACCATTTTATTCCAGTTGAAAAGGTTATTTGACATTTGCATTCAGCTCGCAAAATGCTTTGGTTCCTGGCAGATATTAAGCAATATGTAAAACACTGGGCTGAGATGTAAACAAGAGAAATTAAAATCATACACCCAGGGCCAAAATGGGCTAATCTGTGTGGGCGAAATTAGATGCTGCAAGCAATCAAAACAAACCTTTGGTTTTTGGAGACACTGACTTTTTATATAAGAGAAGAACATCCAGGTCTGTAGAGTTTAGACAGATTTGGGCTTAGTCCTTTCTGTCGTTGTGATCCCTGTACTTTGATTCTTTGTAGACGGCCATGAAGATGGAAAGCTACACCCAGTGATCATTTTTAATTAAGAATAGTTGCTATTATTTAGCATAGTGACACGGACAGCGTATCAAGGGAATTTCTAACTTTGTAAGATAGACAGAATTGATGACAAAAGCTTTTCCTGAAAGCTAATTGTTTCGAGTATATCCAAAGTTGTGCTTGCTTTGCCTGTGCTATTAATCAGAGGGTGGAAGCCAGTGAAGCAGGAAACACTGGGAGCAGCACACGGAGTTCCAGGGGCACACTGGTCTGCCTGCACTGGATTTGCTGGAGTTTTGGGCAGGGACTGAAGTAGCACACAAGATTTCACTCTGCTCAGTATCACAGGGACAAGGGACCAGTCCCAAGACATGGGTTGTGCCAGATCCATTCCCTGTTTGTCCTGGAGCTGTTCCCTGAGGGTCCCTGACATCCCCCATGGGGTACTTGAATACGGGCACCCTGCCTGGCACTTGGTTAATGGGGTGCCTTTGTGCAGAAGGCAGCACTGCTGTAAATCACTTTGCATTGGTGATGATTTACAGAGGAAACACTGCTGGGTATTTGTCCTTGCTAAGAATTTTCAGTCCTACCAAGGCCTGAGGTGGGGCTGTGGAGTGTTTGTGTCTGATCCTGGTGAACCACTGGTCTTTCCAAGTGAAATATTGCAATGTAACTCTTAATTTTCTCCTGTTTATATTTACTACAATCTTTTTTTGCATGTAAGTTCTAAGTTCTCTGTAATAGTCCTGTGTTTCTACTACACTTAAGAAGAAAGGATCCATATTTATGAATAAAGATTATGGCATGTAAAATAATAATAATAAAAACCACAACAGTAAAAATGCTTGTAAGGGTCTGGGCCATGATGATGATCCTGTCATAGGATGCAATTGAAATTAAGTTTTTCTTCTTTTTTTTGCTTTTTGTGAGGAATACTGGAGCATTTCTAGGGATAAAGAAAAAAAATGTCAATGAGGGGTTAAAAATATTGACTTTTGGTTTTTATAATAGGAAGACTTTCCTTAGTTCTGCAGGCAGGCTCGTATCAACTTTGAATTCAATTTAGGGATTGAATTTAACATGCGTAACCCACTGGGTTTGAAACTATAAAGGGACTTAAAAATGTACAACAGATAGGACCTTAGAAGTCTAAAGGATCCTTCACAAGATGAAAAGTATTTTATGTTGTTTGAGATACAGTAGTCTCTGAATTACACTTCAAAAAGCTTAACACATCCTTAAAATACATTCACAAGGGAAGATAATAATGTACAGTTTTAAATTTAGGCAGTGCATGTTCACCAATAAAGTTTCATCATCTTGAATAATTTAAGCTAGTGTGGATATTATCATTGAACTTCCAGAGAAAACTGAGAAATGTGGAGACCCCTGCTTAGTGCTGATGACTGTGTAATGCTGTGAATGGTTGTAAATTCTTTGGGGAATCCACTGATGCATTCTTCTTGTATATTTATAACAAAACTCTGGTATTAAAGTTTCATTTTCTTCTGTTTTAAACCTAAGCTAAATAGGAGTATAAAAGCCATCGAGGAATGCAGAAGTATTACTAATGTTTCAAAAAATGGAATTATTAACCATAACACAATAATGCTCAAGGCCTGCTAGATGTTGCCTACTGATCAGCCCGCCTTGAAATTATGTTTATTTGCTTAAGTGAGTTTTCGGTTTATATTCTGTGAAAACATTTCTTTTTTTCCTCCCTATGCATGAACCCAAAATTGCTTAGTCTGTGTCCTTTTCCTTTGGATGCGATATCATAGCAGCAGCAGCAGCAGCACACGCAGTTGCTAGCTAGGTAGCTTATTATTATGGTCACACTCCAGCACACAGCATACTTGTTGGAAGTTTCCAGAAATATTGCACTGCAGTCATTTTCCTTGCCGTTATGCTAATGGAATCAGGAAAATCAATTGTCCTTAAGGAACAGGGGAATGAGATGTGCTGTAAATGCCACAGGATGAGTGATTGGTTGATTGCAGGGATGGTGATTCAAACACGCCTCATCTCTACATTATCCTGATGAATTTTTATGGCCCTGCCTTTTTTTCTTCTATAGCTGTGGAGGAAGGTTTATGGCTTGCAGCTTTTTAGTTGATTGAATGCAGCTGGCATTGTTGCAGTGCAGAACAAATAGGTACTTTTTCTTTACAGCCTTAAAAGTAGATTGAAGAAATTGCACACCAACATTTTTGCAACAAAAGCATTCTTAAAAATGCAGATATTTTATGAAATTACTTTGCTCTCCTTCTCTACTGTCAGTAATCTTTCTATCAGAATAAAGGACAAAAATTGCTTGAGATTCTAGAGGAACATAGCTCCAATTTTTTATTCTTATCACAAAGAAAGCTAACTAAGGAGTTTCATTAGTATTCATTTTAGCCCAATGTAATTTTCTCCTTCCTAGTAACAAAAAAAGAAAAAAATGTATGCCTGTAACACCACTGAACCAAAGAAGGTCATCCTAAGTATATCAGCATTTTCTGTAACTCTTTCAGATTGTATTCACAAGGTAGTAAAGATAACTGCTTCAGCTCAAATTATAATAGTTCTAGTCACAGAATATGGAACACTATAATATAAAGGGTCTTATTTGATTGAATAAAACAACACCCATGATCAGCTCTGAGCGCTGAGCTGCTGACAGCTAAAGCCAAACACATAAGAGCATTCTATTTATATCCAATTAATTTGCTGATAATTTATTCTCCCACTATACAATTTCCACATTACAGACAACGTTGGTGTGACGTAGGGAACCTTTTTTTGGAGGGTATTTTTTAAAGATGGAAACTCAGCTTGTTTTTCCCCTTTGAATTAGCAATCCTTGAGAGGCAGTAAAATTTGTTACAGTATTTCCTTACGGAGTTATGTTGTTACACGATCATGACATTTCGACTATTTTGCCATTATGTTTTGCATGTATTTAATATTTTCAAACCCAAGAGGTCTGTAACAGCTATGCACTGTGACATCTTTCTGACACAGCCATGCCTGTGCATTTTGAACCTGATTTATAACAACTTTGCTGTTCTTGGGCTGCTCCTGAGTGGTGTCTTTCAGCCACTACTTGGTGATGGTTACACGAGAATTTAAGATGAACTCAAAACATTATTTGCCCCGTGCCTAGATCTGGTAATGGTATCTATAGGTGAAAACATGTGCTGTTGTTTTAAATACATGTTGCCTCATTCACCACTGTGTTTTAATCTCATATAATAAATGGCGTCTGTGCCAAGGGGGTGCAAAATACCACTGCTGATGTGATTGGGGAATTGTGATTGGATCGTGTTTTACCCTCAGTTTGCACAGGTGTCAGTATCAGCACGAGTGTAAGGAAATGAGGAACACTAAGATTAAAAAAAATCCTTCTGTATGGAAAATTAACTCCCAACTCATGGTGTTGCAAGGTTTTACTTTCACACGTGCATCGCTGAAAAGATAAAATGCCTCTAAAATTTGGATCAAAATAATTTTTAACAAAGTACCAATGAGCAAAAGAAGCATTTAGGTGTAAGAGATTATAGTACACACCCTGAGTAAATGTAGGTTTAAGTAGGATATAAGTAACACACAGCTCTTGTCCTGTGAATTTCACCTACTGACAGCATTATAACGAGCAACAGAGGTGCCAGATCGTAGGGCTAACCTTAACAGAGGAAATGAAATATGATTTTTTTGGCATTGTGATGACTCTGTTCACAGATGTCATGGGTATTGATGACACTGTGCTTTCGTTTTTGCCGCCAGGTTACTGGAAGCAATTTTATTTTTATTCTTTTCATCCTGTTACCTCTGTTAGCAACACTTCCCTACAAAACCTTCACTTGTGTTTTCTTCTTGTTTCAGATACGTACACAGATAAAATCACTGTGAATTGCAAATGCCCATTATTGTAAATATATACTTTCTGTGTCTATTGTCTGTCAGATAGATTTGCTAGAATTTAATTTTGTACACATAATATTGTTCTTTCCAGCATCCTGGTTTCACAATGAAGCAATCTCCTCAAAATAATTTATTGGTAATTCAGTAATGTGAAATGGTAATGACCTTCTCAGGTTATTTGTTAGTGGTGATTCTTTTTTTAATCCGAAATACGTAAACGTAGTTCTGTTAGCACATTTATAGCAAAAATTGCAAAAGTTATTCATCTTCCCTTTGGTCATAATGGCTTTGATGTGATCTGTGTCAGCCATGGGGAAGCAGAAGAGCAGTAGCTGCGTCACGAGGGTTCATCAGGACAGATTCATGTTTTCCAAAGCGCGTGTGGATTTCAAGGCGGTTTACATTGATAACGCTTTAAGAATGGCTTATTATCATAGTTATGCAGGCAGCGAGCCAGAGCCAGCCTTCCCTGGCTAATGTGAATGGTCTTTCTTGTTTATGTGCTGGTCAACCATCTAAGGGACTGCAAGGCTGTAGAAAGAAACCATTTTGAATGTTAATACATGAGAGAAAATCATGGCTCATCAGATTACAAAGCCCACGCTCATTCTGGTGGGCAGCAAGCAGGAGATGTTCCCACGTCTGCCTAGGCACTGGACAGATATCCCTGGTGGAAGTAAGAGGGCTCTAACAGTCCTGTCTCCTGTGGACGTTTGCATTCTCAGTGCATTTATTTACATTAGGGCTGTTTGTGCTGTATTATGCCTGATTGAACCAAAGTCTCTTGGAGAGCAAAGTGCTTTTATTTTGACATTTTCACATGGAAGTCAGCCATCACCCCTATAAGGAGAGTAAGCAAGATTTATGATGGGAATATTGATTTCCTTTATACTCTGGTATAAACTACATCTAAGCACAAAAGATAAGCTAGACCTCTTTGTTTGCTCCTTCTTGCCATCTGATGTCAGGACTTGCTGGAAGTGCCTTGATATTTTAAATCATAATGCAGTGAGGAAGGCAATTCGGGATCATCTGTACATCTTTATATGTGTAGATAAAACCCTTAGAGGGTGAGAGCTTCAGCAAGACTGGAGAGAAGTGCCAGCCTGGGGGAAGGGGGGAACGACTTTCAGCAGCCCTGTGGCACCTGCCCACAGTCACTCCCTACACCGCCTCTTAAACCTGCCCTTAAGGGGTTGTGTAGGCCAGGGCAGGCACCTCCAGTGAAGGGAAAATTGTCTGTGCTCTTCTGCTCCAGTTCTGGAGCAACAGCCAGATCTGAGGTTTTGAGGACATGTTTATGCCTCTCTGCTTCCGTGTCTGCTGTGAGGAAGCTGGATCAAGGATGGGGCTCCCAGCTGTTGTTACCAGCCCCATGTCCTAGCCAGGTGTTGCTGGTCTGAACACGACATTTGGGCCCAATTTCACAAAATCTTCCTGTACATGGTTTGTGTGCAGGGTTAGCCCTGGCCACGCTGAATCTGTGAGCTGTGGCTGGCTCCTGCTAATGTGGCTGAAAACCACCTCTTTGCGATGAGAGCACGATCAGCCCATCAGCAAAAAATAAGTAAATTAAATCTTTCCAGGCTTTGAGTCCTGGTAATTTTGTTCCTTTGCCCTTTGCTTCATTTATTACGGGTCTGATTTTTTTCCAGGTAAGTTCACCGAGGTAGGAACAACACGGACACAAAGTCAAATAACGATGTTAACAATACTGTGACTTTTTGCCATTTGCCAATTTGCAAAAACTTATTGAACGCATTGAAGATAGCTGGCATTAATAATGCACCAACCTCACATTTTCTCCTCCTCTCTTTGGATCTCTCCTTATTACACGTATTGCTTGACCTTAAAAAGAGAATGAGTAATTTTTCCCTGGAATAGAAAGTCTTTCTACTCTGGGTTTAAACTGAAAATAGAACCCAGCTCACAAACCAGAAATTCATGATTATATCAAAGGTTTATGTATCACAGGGTGCTGCGTGCCTTACTATTCCTTATTGGAAACCACCAACAAAAGGCAGAAATGTCAGTTAACCTTGAAGTAAATTAATTTGGGAACCTAAGTACATCCTTTTGTGACTCTTCTTAGTTAACGCGTACTATGAATAGAAAAATAACAAAACCGTGAGGATCTGATTACTCTAAATAATCCCACTAGGGGGTGCAACAGAGTAAATTATTTCTTCTATGCAAATGTGTTAAACTTGCTGAGAATCAGAATTATTCCTTGTAACTGAGCCAGCTCCAAGAGTGACTGAAGCTCGAAATGTGAAGTATTGTCTGCCTGCTGCTCCTCGGTCATCAAGGCTAAGGCATCAAGGCAATTCTGTTGGTAACCAGGCACTACCTGAAGTAGGGAGCTTTACGCTGAATTGTTCACTTGAGAAGCCTGTGCTCTGTGCGACAAGGGGAAGACAGAATTATCCCTGTTTGCTCTGGAATTAGAGATGTATATAGTGTTCATACAGAAATATCTGATATGTCTATTTTTCTGAAACAGACATGGCTCTTCCAGTATTTTCTTTTTTAATTCAGAGATGCTATGAGTGGCAGAAATATCAAGTAAGAGCCATTTGATGTTTCAGTTTCTTGCTGCTTTGTTTTTATCATGCCTAATTTCCATGCTATGCTTTGATGCTGTGCACACAATTTTAGCTGTAAACGCAGATTTCACATATTGTGTGTGTTCCAACAGAGAAAGAAAGATTTACTGGTAACCTGTGGAAAAAAAAAAAATTTGAATTAAAAAATCCAGATATAATTATGCCATGGCATTTTATTTTAATGAAAGTTACAGATGGATACAGCTTCTGCTATCCAATAGCAGCTGATGTGCAGCCAAGGTGTACACTGTACCAACAGGCTAACAGTGCTGAACCATTTCGGTAAAAATTGTCTTTTTTTTTTTTCCTGCAGCATTTATCTGTAAAGAAAGTATTTCTGTTTTTCCTTTTGTTATTAAAAAAAAAAAAATACCTCAAAGGCCTATTTATAAACGAAGTGACTTGCAATTTCTTGCTGGATTGGCGGAATTATTGACTCATTTTAATGGTGCAGCATGAGCCAAATTCAGGTGCTTTGGCTGGATGTTTGCTTCTAGGATTCCTTGGTCAAGGGCTGCAGAGGGGTTGTGCGTGGAAAGGAGCAGCTCTTGGCGGTCTTTCTGAAGACAAATATTTAATGAGAGACTGTGCAGATAATTTTGCAATGCAGTAATTGCTCGGTGTGTGTGTGCCCATTTGTGTGTGTGTGAGTGTCGCTCTCCGAACCCCCGGCTTTGTACGCTATCGGAGAAAAGATAAGTTGAAATAATGTAAGGGTCTGGCGTAAATTGGAGAAATGTGGGAAATTCAGTTAAAGGCTGAAATGTCATCTTCAATTCACCCCTGCTGTACTTAGTTATTGCAGCACACTTGGTACATAAGGTCACCCACTGCTCAGAGAAGGCACTACTATCTCTGATATGCAGGTACAAGAGGATAAGTGAGGGATGATGTTTTGGCCCAACTTTGGAGTTTTCCTGATTTCTTTCACTTTAAATGAGTCTTCTAATGAAACTTTGGCAGGTTTGTCCTATAATTGAGTCTTCCTTCTGGACATTTTTTTGTTTGTTTACATTAGTTTGCAAGCTTTTTATTTTGCATGTTTATTACTTCCATATATTTATGAGTCTGGGTTATCAGGGTCATTCTGATGACCAGCTCTGAGTGCTACAGAGGTGCTGTTCTTTCTCTGAGGTACTTAAACAAACATTTAGAATAACCATGGGCTAGTGGTAAACATGCAGCTGGGGTTCCACTGTGATTTGAGTGGATATTTGTTAGATTTTTAGATGGATTCCTTTATTGTGCAGAGCTTAATTCATGTAGTATTAGCTTCCCTGGTGTTCAGCTTGTGAAAATGCCTTGCAGCCCACTCTGCTCAGTATCTCCAAAGCCAAGCAAGGTGCAGATCTTTCATCCACCACTGCAAAACATCTCATTGGGCCAAAGCCCTCTGACAGCATTCTCAAGGGTGGAGTTGCTGGGATCAGTTAAGGTGCTTGGAGATCCTCGTTTCACCCTGAATCCTCCCTTATGCAAATTCCTTCCTGACTGTTTTAGAGAAGACTATAAATAACCTTTGTCCTCTGATTCTGGAGGCTCTGAGTGATGGGCAGTTCTGCTTTAAAGGCCAGATTGGGGTGGCTGACCTTGCTTCCCTCAATCGATGAGAAAGGGAAGGCCAGGAGCTGGAATAAATGCCTTGCCCTTGCTCAGGGCAGAAATCAGAAGCCAGGAGCAGCAGTGGAAAGCCCAGCAGCAGCACTTCATACATGCATACAGAACATCTGTGCTCAACACCAGGACTGTTTAATGATGTCTGCTTTATCATTTATCAATTTCACACTTGGTAATTAGTTTATCTTTCCATTGCTGTTTTAAGAAAGCCTGGCCTCCCACGTTCCTGGCAGCCTTTGTTCACTCCTGCCCTTCCCTGCCCTCTCCCCATTACCACCCTTCAGTCGGAGCTAGGTCAGGGAGGCAGGCTTGGTGTGCCACATAGCTGAGTAGCTACAAGAGTGTAAGATCAGGAGTGGAGTGGGAAGGTCCTGAAATAGATCTGCTGCCAGTGAAACACAACCTTTTTTCCTTTGTAATGTTCATTTTTGGGCTCTTACTCCCTCTTAAGCTTTTGCTAGTTCAGCTGCATGTGGGCTGTGCAAAGCAGGGACAGAACCAAAACAAACCTGAACAAAATAATATAATTGCCACTTTCCTAGGCTGGTCACAGGTTATGCTTGCAACACAAAACTAATACCTCTGCTCTGTAGTACAAAGAGGGATCTCATAGGCTTGTCATTGCTGCTTGTTGGGGTAGAGCCAAAGAGTTATTTTTCAGAGGAAGTCACAGAAATTTGTGATTTTGAACTACCTGGTATTCTAAGTTTTCAAACACCTATTGCTTCAGATGGCATATTGCTGTGTAGCTATCATGGTCAGGGCTAAAAAAAAAATCATCTTGAAAGCTCTTCCAACTTTTGGCACCTAAATCCTTTGGCATGTGGATTCATTTAGAATAAATTGACAGTCAGATCAGCAGACCCAATATGTGCTTCATTAAGTGTTTGACAAAGACATGGAAGGCAGTAATCAGTGCACGAGGCTGTTGATGTTTCCTTAGTAGTAAGTAGTGCAGTGTGGTGATGGGCACCCCAAAAGGTTGACATCTGCAGATGACTGTGCAGAATAACCTGCTGGAGAAATTGGAGAGGCAGCTGCATCATCTCAGCTGTGGCCGTGCAGTAACCAAGGGCGTAAGCTTAATTTTCAGTAGAGATCTTTGAAACACAATGGCATGGCAAGGAGCCAGCCTGTTTGATTTTAGTGGAACTGTATTCCAGTTATAAGATTGGTGCCCTGTCCTTATGTAGAAGATGGACACAAATATCCTGGCACATATTTCCAATTGCTTTGCTTGTCCATGAGAGGATTTTTCTTTATGCAAATACCCATGGAGGTGACTGGGAGCCTGTTTGCATGCGGTCTGGTTATGTACTGGGGATTTGACCTTTCTACATCAGTCTGACCTGGGAATAGCTCACTTCGCAGTGGAAATGCAGGATCCAAAACATCTTTTGGTGGGCAAATAAATCCCATCCTATCCAGGGACAGATAAAGATTATACACCTCTGCCAGTAACTAATAATACCCATACTTGGAAAACAATGTCTGGGCAAGTGTCTTCTCAGTAATTTTTAATGAAATAAAAAAATGGGAGGAGACTGAATTCTGTCAATGTGTGAGCTGTACAGGCTGTGTTATAGATCTGCTGGGACATTGTCTGTGCAGCATGGTCACTTGCAGCTATGACCTTGGCTTTGGAGGCCATGGCTGTAACCCCTAGGCAGTGTGCTCGCCTCCTAAGGAAGGAAACCTGAACTAGATGTTGAGTGAAGTATTCTGTAAACACCAAATACACGTCAGTTAAGCGAGTGCATTGATAGGCCACTGTCTAGATAGTGTCCTCTGTGATCCACTTCTGCACTGAAACTGCACATGGTATCGCTGAAGGACAGGGAAGGGCTATTTATTAGATGTGTAGCATCTAAATAAGAAAACATTGCAGTTTTGAAGATCAGTGCCTTGTGCTGCTATGATTTGTAGGACAAAGCCAAGGCACAGATGGAAGATAGACTTGCAGAAAAATTTTCAGGAAGGAGAAGCCAGCTTTGTCTTGAACAAACTGCATGAAATGCTGTTTCCTTTGAGATAACGTCTGGGACCAAACCTGCTTTGCACATCTGAGAAAGCCTAGTTTACTTACATCACAAAATTCTGACACTATTTAGGATTATTATTAATAGATTTTTTTAAATAAAGAAACCTAGATGATTTTTGTAGGTGAAGAACTCAGCTGTAGTAATTGGCAGTGGAAACTCTTCATTAATTAGCAGATTTTTTTTTAATTCTTATGTTCCTAAGTATAGTATCAATTTTCAGGGAACACATGGCAATCACTTGTATGTTGACATTTCCCAGAAAAATCAGTTGGATACAGTATAAAAGGAACATTGTCTAATATACAGAAAATTATTTGTGATTCTCTAAAATTTTAGCTGATTCTCCCAGTGCCCAATCTTTCTTCACACTTCTTTATTTTTCTTAAAAACACTGTTTAAAATACTTGTGTGGTACAGAATTTATGGGATCTGTGACAGTACAAAAAATACAAATCTTCCCATTGTGGCAATCTTTGGTAGTCCCTCCTGGGAGAGCGGCAGAATTCTTATCTCCGCCGTGCAAAGGTTCTGGATAAGATGTGTGGCTGAGGTTCCTGACATGTTTGCAACAAGTGACAGGAACCTCATGGCACCCCTGTGTGCAAACAATCGTGTGAATTGATGCTCAACAGTCTCTAAATATCAGTTTGGTCTGCCAGAAGTGCAGCATGAATTGGCAGGTTGAGAGAAACAGAGGATGATTAAATATCTGAATGGGAACACTCTGACTGACTTAGGAAAGCTGGCTTAGTTCGGGGAAATAATTGGCAGGTGTTTTGCCCTGTTTGCTGACTTTAGAAATTCAAGAAATACTGAGAATTTGTGAATACCTGTGAAAAATCTGTATGTCACAGACTTCATGACCAACGCTCAGTTCAAAGACAAATATGAAAATGGCTTAGGTAGAAGAGTCTGTACAAGTTCAGGGGCTGTTAAGGAATAAAAGCAGTTCACGATGGGAGGAAGAAACTGAAGAAGAAAATGTGAGGGTGTGCTAGAATACACAAAGATGAAATCAGATGAAATGCCACATGTGAACATTTGAAGGGTCACTGAAGCCCCATTCAGTCAGGAGTGGCAAGGAGGCTTTGTTCAGTGCCAAGTTCACTTGTTGAAAACCGTGCTGTGGGGAAATGAAAATGAAGAAGAGATGAGGAGATGTTTTGGCCTTGTGATGACAGTATGCACATTTTAATTGTTTGACAAATCGCATGTACATCAAGAGCAGTGAAAGGGATATAGGCTCAGTTTCAAAAATTATCTGCCTCTGAAAATTAGGTCTTTGCACCCAGAAATAGAAACCTAAGGCAAAGCCCATGGAAGCCAGTGCACAGGCTGTCAGCCCCGTCGTTCCATTTGGAACGCCTTTGAAAATGGGAAAATTATGGTAGGGAAGCAATAAAGAGCTCAGTTATCTGCTGCCTTTCACTTTGTCTTGTTGCCTACACGGATGCAGAATGCCAAATTTCTGCTGTTTCTCTGGCAGTGGCTTGTGTGGGTGCTCCCAGAGCTTCCTTTTTCTTAGGAGACCGCGGGACAGAGGAGAATTAGGGCCCATGGCCATTCCGGGGTGTGCCGTGCACGGAGGATGCCATGCAGCAAACTGAGAGGTGTGTTACCAGAAGGCAGTGCCAGGGGGTTCCGTAGAGCTGGGTGTTGTAGCAGAGAAGGCCTCTTCAAATCAAGGATTTTGTTAAGCGGGAGTGTTAAGTGAGCCAAAAGCTACAAGAACGTTGCTGTGGGCCCCATCTGGGAAAATGCCACAGATGAGATATTGTGGGAGTATGTAAGAGGATAAGTGGTAGGAAAAATGATATCTCAACATATATAAATCCTCAAAAATACATGAGGGTATAAAGTCTTAATATTAATTTCAGTGATATTCAGGGGATTTTTTTAAAGTGGTACCTCTAGGGGCTGAAGTAAATAGTCCCCCTTAGTATAAACGTTTGATTGAATTCCCAGTGTGCCAAAGTCATTGGGTATCACTAGTAGTCTGGAGTTACATGAACTGAAATAATGATTAGTGTAATCGAATCCAGCTCAGTGCTTCAAGGCAGAAACTGATCATTCGCGGACATTGGGAAGGAAATTTTCCATCCCTGCGCAGGGTTACTTAGTGGGTGAGGACCATGGAAAGTGCTTGTTTGGTTTAGTTTTAATTTCTTTCATAGATCACTCTGTGGTGATTGCCAAGTCCTGGACTCATCTGTTGAGGGGAGTCATTACAAACAATAATCTGGAGATCTCACTAACGAAAAATTAGTGAAAGAAGGTGAGAAAATCTCACCTGCGTTAGTTTTCTGAAAACTAACTAAGGGCAACGCTGTGGGTCAGACTTTATCCCTGGTCAAGGGAACAGGTATGAACCAGAACCCATCTTACACCTCTGCATAGAGTATGGGTACACCAACATCTGGGAATGACACGGGCTGTTCAGGCACACCTTGGGGGACTAGAGGGGACCTGGGTTGAAACCTCTTCCCAGCTGAGGCCCTTGGCCAGTGATCAGGAGCTTAAACTGCTACAGGCCAGCAGTAAAGAAACATTAAGGAGAAACTGGAGAAAAAGAACTACAGTTCTGAGGCACTGAAATTTTAAATTAATACAATAATTTCACTGATTTGGGCAGGGAAGCTAGACTGCAGTGCATCACTCACACTGTAGTGAGTTTTCCTGTTGCTCAGGAAGGGCAGCTCCACTGGAGCCACTCAGTGCACTAAGAGCAGCCATACCGGGAGATTGTGGCCAGCTAATGTATGATCACATCATGCCTTCCTTTTTACTGACTTTCTCAGAGGGCAAAACCTCGGAAGCTAGTCTTGAAAATGCTGTAGACGGCTCAAGATGCTGACCCAACATGAGAGGTATTTCCTCAGGGTATCATAAAGAAAAAAATAAAACCCTCTCTGAAAGCCTTGGCAAAGAGAAGGAGAAAGATCTGAGAGAAATGTAGTTCGAGCAGTCCCTAATTTTAACACTGGAGTGTCACATGCATAATCCAGAAGGACATCTCTTCTACCCAAAAGGGCTTCACATTTCTCCTTTTTTAAAGTCACATTCTTAGGTGGGTTATTTACAGCATTTGCCTCCATGAATGACAATATTCATAAATTCCATAGCCACTGCATGTAAGGAATGTGCAAATTAAGAGAAATATTTTTCACTGAGCCATGGAAAAAGTATGAAACCTTGTTCCCCCTCTTTTTTGCACCAGAGGTACAGAATTTCCCAGGCCTTCACTAGAAATTTTCCAGCCTGGGCCTCATTATATGGACCATTACCGCATTACCGTAGAATTTCCCATTGATTTCAGCCATTGTGATCTGCTGGGAAAAACACCCCGCTCAAGGTTTTAAACCCAGCTGTAACCTCCAAGCAGACTGGAAAGGGACATGGAGCTGGTGAAGAAGACAGATCGTTCACCTAAAATGATCCCATTAGTGCACCCGAGCCGGGCGGGTGGACAGATCCATTTCCATGTGGGAGTGCCTTTGAGGCAGGGGATAAGGGGCTGGATGGTGTGTGTTCCCAAGCCAGCTGGAGATCCACGTTCCAGGAGAGCCACAGCTTGCTAGCACAAGAGGATTGGTGTTCTGGCTATTCTGAAAGCAGTCTCAGGAAGCGGATGCATTTTAAAAAGTGACTTGCACTCTTCCCTGAGCCTGTAATGAGAGCAATCAGAAAAGTAAGATGACTCGTCAGAAAACATGTACTGCTGGATATTGAAGGAGCAAATCTAAGCCTTGCATTTATTAATCTCAGTTACATGAGACAGACTAATGGATTAAATGTATTTGTAATGTAGTTGCCAGTTAAATTTTTCTGACTCTGAAGATGATATGCAGTTTTCCAAATCTCTCTTGTTTAAATGTACGTTTAAACCAAATATGTTGTTTCAGAGGGTGAGATGTGATGAACTGGGAACAGATGTGTGTTTGTACCATTTCTCAATATGCAGATGCTGAAGTGTTTTCCTGCAGTGAAACCTTTGAGATGGAGGGTAGAAAACAGTACCCTCACTGCTGTAAAGTGTGGCGTGAAGGGGAGGGGTGTTACGTGTGACCGGCCTCAGCTCTCATCAGCAAGCGCTTTTCTCAAGGAGTTTTGGTGTGTGGTTCACAGATTGTAGCTGTCATGGAGCACACATCACAAAGCCATGCATTATGAATGTGTCTGTCTTCTAACTCGAGGCGCAGGAGAAGTACAAAGATAAATTAGGTCCTCCCTTAATGAAGGAATGGATGACTTTCTAAAGTCATGCAACACAAATCTCAGGGATGCAAAGCACAGGAACAACCTCTGGTGAAAGGTTGTATGGCCTTGGTGTCTATGTAGGCATGTCTGGAAATTCATGGAGTTACACTGCAGACCTTTCTGCAGCCTTGATTGCAAAGTTTATGTAGTGGGTAAAAGTGGAGCTCTTGCCCTTCTTGTAAATGAAAGACACCCAAAACATGTTAACGTTCTGGAATGAGTCTAGAACCCAAGATCCAGCTGCAAGTTGCCTTTGGCTAATGCAGCCTTAGTGTGAGCACACTGATGTTTGGAACTACCAGCTGGAGCAGATCTGGGAGAAAAGGTGTGAGGAGCACTAATATATCTGCACAAAACAGCAGTTAATTAGCTGACTGTGGTTTCTGCAGCTTCTGGTTGTACTTAACCTGTAGCAGCCTTATGAGCCTTTCTCTTACTGAGGGGTGACACAGCCATCTTCCCTGTAAGTATTTCGGTGCCTTGGTTTCTGTGGGAGCTAGGTGGCTCAACACTTCTGGGACTCTGAGTCATAGTTCCTTCAGTTAATGGGTTTCAGCCACAGAACTTCTAGTCAGTTGTGAATCAGATGATTATGTTGGTATTGGTTATGAACAAAACACCTCGTCTGGGTTTTCATGCTTTTCTTCATGTGTAGTGTCTCTAAAATCTACTTGTGTCTTGTTTCAGTCCTCTTACAATAACAGAAGTTATTCTTTCTCTACTGCAGGGCCTGTCACATGGAGAAGCAACCCCATTTCTATTAGTGGTGATGAGAAGTAATTAAGTCTACAGGGTGACACCATTTTTGTGTGATTTTCTTGCAAGCTTAGGAAAATGCAGAAATATATTCTCTTCTCTAGGCTCAGAACAGGGCCTAGAAATCAGGTAAACTCTCAGATTTCAAAAGCATTCACCTTTTCTTTAACTCCAGATACTGCATCAGTTTTAATTAGGTATGTATGGACCTAAAATGAAAGTAACATTAGCGTGATTGTTGGCTTTGGTTTAAATCTCTGTGGAATCCCTCAGATGAGGAAACATTCCATTATAATAAAGGACATGTCAGACATCATTTTGGTTTGTGTAAACCTGGAAGTAGTACTGACTGGAACCCATGTACAAACAAAGGTGAACCTGTCTAATGAGCTCTGTTTTGAAGCTAAAAGAAAAACAAAAATAAGTTAATATTTTATTTTTATGATCAACATTTTATGCATAACTGATTTGATGTAAAAATAAATACATCACTTTTAACTTGTTCCCTTTGTTTTTCTATGGCTGTTTTACCATTTGTAGAACAGAGAGAATTTTTTCCTGTGCATGTGTGGCAAAACCACAATGTAATGTAATAACAGCTGTAATGATTAAAGCTGTTGTATATGATGACAATTTAAATAAGAACATTAGTCTATTCCTCATAGAGGACAGTGTATGTGATACAGAAGGATCACTGCATGCTCTATCATGTTAGCAAAGTAAGGTGACAACTTTTCATTCCCGAATTTTAGTGAGGATGCCTTTAAGGCAGAAGTAAACACGGACATAATGTTTCCCATGTAGCTACAAGGTTTATTTATATACCAGGAAACTTGTTGATAACTTGTTCATATTTGCTCAAAAGCCTTCAGTCCTAATTTCTAACAGCAAAAGCCACACAACTGACAAGGAGTAAAACTGAACTCAGCCAACAGGCAATTTATGGCTGTTCTGTGTTGTTGCTTTCTATGGGTAACAGCAAATGTCAGCCTGGATACACTCAGGAAACTCGTCTCTTGATCCTGGAAAGAAGGGTGACCTGTCCCTTAATGGAAACCCTCCCCTTGCTGCTGAGAAATGATTCAAGAAGTCTCTGGACTTCATCTTGACATTTCAAACACATTTACCTTGCTCAAATGGTCAGGCTGGGGGGTAGGGAGGTGGCTGCCACCAGCCACCAGACAGTGCTGCACCCAACACATTGGAAGTTGGTGGTGAGGTTCTTGGGTTCTTTGGGTGAGGCAGAATAAATGTTCTTTGGGTGAGGCAGAATAAAACTCCTCTGGCAGCAGAGGAGTTGAGGCTGGACAGTCTCATGAGCAACTTAGCAGGGCACAAGGTATGATCAAAATAAAGTGGCAACTTAGCAGGGCACAAGGTATGATCAAAATAAAGTGTCTGCTCCTGATAGCTCCTGCTGCCAGCTGATGCTGCCAGGCCCCAGGCAAGGAGTAAATTCATAAAAGAATGTAAACTGGATCTCTCAGAATATTCAGGTATTTAACTCACTGCCTGTGCTCGTCAAAGTCACAGGCTCAGGCAAGGACTACTGAACTGCTGCTTGAAAACCCTTTCATATGAAACCACTGTAAAAAGAGATTGCTCCTGTTGAGAACCTGACTCTCAGCTGTGGTTTTGGTCTGCATGGATCTATGCAGAATCAGGACTGGCTTTAAGCATCCTTCCAGGGACAAGAGAGAAAAGCTGGAGTTGAGTTTTAAGTGAGGTAGGCAGTGTTATTTATGAATAGAAGTTGTTTTAAGCTGTTTTGAGGAGTTGCAGGGAGTTCAAGAAGGGTGAAGCTGTTTGCATACACATAGCTAGAGACAGGATTATGTAGTTCCTGAATGACTGGTTTGATCAGCAGTGCTTCGCTCTCATGTAATTTTGCTTGTATTTTCAGAGAACGGAAAGAAATCCTTTATAAAATTAGCTTATTATTTCTTACAACATTTTTCAACTTGGGCTTTTTTAGTATTTGAACTTCAAAACAGGGCACTGAACTATCATTTGTTATAAACTTCACTGTATCTCTTCACTACTACAAGAAAATACTCCCAACACATGAATACCAATTAGTCCACAGTTGTTTATAAAGTGCATAATGGCTGGAGCAGATCAATACATTTAACAAATAAATGAACCACAAGGCAACCTGGCAAATAAGGGATAAACAAAATATGACAGCTTAGATTCTTTACAGAGGCATAAACCCCAAGTCCCACCAAGATAATAATAAATAATAAACTTTTCATTTGAATAAAAGCATGGGTTTGGAGAGATAAGAAAATATATGAATTTATGTTAATGCTGCTTGTCCCAGACATCACTATGAATATTAAGAAAGTGCAGTTTATATTTTAATCACAGTTATAATTTACATTCACAAAGTATTTAGTTCCCTATGGTCAATTAGGAGGGTAAACGTTTTACTTTAATTTTCCTAAATAGATAACTGTAATGAAATATGTTTGTAAATTGCTGTGGTGTTTGCAAATTACTGCAAGGCTGCACCTCTCACTCAAATCCTACTTCTGAAAAGAGTATTGCTGTTTCATGTAGGGCAGGAGAGAGATGGGGAAAACCTTATAAAACCTGATCTCTGAATCTTCACTGAATCTGCACCAAAATTTTCTCGACAGTCAGTTTGGCATTGACTGGCTGTCAGCAGGAGCAGCACATCTGAAAATGTGAGAGTCCAGCTCCTCACAAGGGGTGGAGGGGGTTGTACTGAGGCTTCTTTCATGACACTTTATACAAAGTGTTATGAATTCATTCTAAACCTTTTTTTAGCCAAAACATGCTTTGCACTGTAACGGGATGAACACAAAGATCCAGCTCAACTCTGTACAGGGCAGTACATGGTGTCTGTTAAGTCCTTGCTGACCAAATAATTGATCATTCTTGCAGGGAAGTCCTAGTGAGGTTGGTTGCCGCTCCAGAAGATGAAAGCCTGCGCTCTCCTTTCCTTCATGCCTATGAATCTAGAATCTTAGTTTGATTTTTACTTAGGGAAGAAAAAAAAAAGAAAAAGGTAACTGCCAAAAGATAACTGCCAATCTACTGTGCACTGTATCTTTTTAGGTTCACTTCATCTCCTTCTGTGTTTCTGACCCACTAAAACAAACTAATGCCAAGAATTACAAAATCTTCAACTATAGACAAGAAGAATGAGTGCACCACACAGTCTGTGTGATTTAAACATGTGCTTAAGCACTTAGCTGAATTTTGACTTAAATATTTATTCATGCACTAATTGAAATAATTTTTATAAATGGATTCTTTATTCACTATACTGTAGAACCATTCTCTGCCCATGCCAAAAAATATGTCATTATTATGCTATAATGGATTAAGACTTTGCCTTGTCCTATTTAAATGTCCTTTCTATAGGCTGTTAGGAGGAAGGAGATAAGGTTATTTAATTACTGTTTTAAAGAAAAGATGTCTTTTTTCCCTGGCTATTTTGTGAAAGAAAAATTCATAACACTATCCTGACAATTTTTTTCTAGAGGTCAAGGTGTCCCCAGGTGAACAAGTCAGGGACATGCTTCTTTGGGACCAGAGGTATGGCTGGGGTAGGAAATAGATGGTTCTTAGGCTGTGGATTCAGAAATCCGGGACAACAACGTGCCAGACTTATGGGATAGATCCCAAAGGGCTCTTGGTGCTTAGTGTTGGACTAAAAACTGGGCTCTTAGTTGTGGGATTAGAGTTAAAAAGTAAAAGTCATGTGCTTGAGATTTCTGTACATGGGCTAAAGAGACTTAAGCCAACAAACATAACAATGGGAGAGAACTTAAACTAGGCAATAGGCAGTGCCAGTGGAAACTTCCAAAACTCTGCCTCTTTTGTGTTTAAGTAGTTCTTTGAGGTCTGTAGTCAGTGAACTCTCTGAACAAGGTACAAAGACAGTAATACTTCCTATGCTTAAAATGCACAAGGGGCATGGGGAAGAACAGGACAAAGCGGCAAAAGCTTGTGATGAGAATGTTCTCAGAATGAAGGAATTTAGGTTAAATTTTGCTCCAGCTGAGGAGATTCAAACATCCACCTCCAACCTTCAATGAGAACATTCTTCCTATCCGCAAATTGGCTATTTTACAGTGCTAGCAAGGGATACCTTCTACATCTCCAACTGAAAGTGGGCCAATGTAAAACCAATTATGCGAGAGTCATGGGGACAGAGAGGGAACAAGCAAGGGGAAGTCTATGACCTAGTGGATAGAACTGAAAAACAAGAGTGTGAGGACAATACTGGTGTTTGAAAAGGTGGCCGCAGACATACAACTCGTTTGCCACTTGACAAGCAGACGCCTAAAAGTTTGCATTATTATAGTCAAATAAAATTCAAAAAGTATCAGGGTTTGAGGGTGCAGTAAATGAAGTCATCCAGGCATAGCAGAGTTATATTATTATTATAGTGATTAGTTTTCTGGACATCAAAAGAGACAACAGTGGAGTGCAACCAAGGGGACTTTATTAACACAAATCTGCAAACATCTCCATAGGAGCTCTATGCTCCAGAGTTCTCAACAACCCTAAATATGTATCAGGTAAGTCAAACCCATACTTTCTCTGTGCCAGGGGAAGTCCAAAAGTTCCTGACCTCATTGCTGGAAGCAAGAACAAATAGGCACTGATTAGACTCAAGTTAAGTGTATTTCACCTGAGGGCTCATTAACTATAGGAGGAAGGGAATTGGGATGCCTTTTGAATGCAATAAAACACAGTGCTTGTGCTGTGAAAAAATACTGCCTTGATGGCAAAAAATGTATATAATGAGTTTTGTGCTAAAATTATAAAGATACAGTTTAAGAAACAAATTTCCAACAAATAACAAGTAAGAACTACAAGAGCTAACATTAAGAAAGTTTGCCATTACTAATATGGATACCAGAAAACATAGAACAAAGCAAAAATGTAGCATAGGGCTAACCTATAGTTTAAAATTATGCTATAATTTGGTGCAATGTTGAATATAATCAGAAGTCTGATTAGGAGATGTGGAGATACAAAAAAAACCCCTACAAGGATAATGAAGAGATACAACTAAGTAAAGATAAAGCTGAAAATTGCTATTAAATACAGAAAGAGTAAAAACAGAAATTGGCACACCAGATTTTAAATATGGAACCAAAGCAAGCTATTAAAAGATACCCTTTACTAAAAAGAAAAAACCCAAACAAAACCAAACCTCACCAAAGCACAAATCAAAAACAGTAAAAAAGGGAAATGTGGGTAGTGACTCATCAGGAAGCTCACCTGAAGGGAAAAATTAATGACACCAAAAGGCCACTGGGAGCTCGCTATAGGAGTGTTTTGCTGCTATTAAAAACTGTTTTTATTAATGTAATGCCCGTACAAGTAGCGCCGGACTGTAAAAGTTTTAAACCAGATGCATAAGGAAGATGACTTTGTCACTGATGTTTACCCCTATAAAATTTTAGTGTTTGGTTAGTGCTTGCAGCAGCTTTGGATTCACAGATAATTGTTGATGCATCAGCCAGCCCAGGATACATAAGCAAGTATTCCAGCAGCTTCACTGAAAAAGCTTAAATGTTGGAATCAGTTTATAAACCCCAGAGTTGATGGACTTTGGAAGACTTCTATGACTTAACAGAATATATTTATTTCTCTGAATCTCTCAAAATACATACTCCAGGTGATTTAATTTTGATATCAAGAAGTCTATTATGTGAGATTCTCAGTATTAGAATAAGAACAGCAGTATCTCTGACTGTGCATTGGTATTCATAAAAATAAAGTCCATGTCAGAGGAAAAGAGAGAGATTAAGTAGCACTGAAAGAAAGCGTGAATAAAACAGAAAATCACACAATAATTATATGCTGGGCAATC
This sequence comes from Gymnorhina tibicen, assembly GCA_013399875.1. Classification (NCBI taxonomy): domain Eukaryota; kingdom Metazoa; phylum Chordata; class Aves; order Passeriformes; family Artamidae; genus Gymnorhina; species Gymnorhina tibicen. Next base: position 1,766,308 of record VXAZ01007995.1, read on the forward strand.
TCTTACAGAATTTATCTTCAGAATCCTAGGAAGGAGCCTTTAAAGCAATTATAAAGGGATATATAGTTGCTTGCATAGTGCATTTAGGAAAAACATGACATAGACACAAACATGTAGGCTTAGAGCAACAAGTTTGCACTTTGCAGGAGCCATAATGGGACAGACTTTCATGAGAGGAAAAGAGTGAAACATCCATTCTCAGACAGAGCCACTACTGACATAAACAAGAGCCAAAACACAGAAAGAACTTCTATTTGCAAACTAGTGGTCTTAGCATTTTTTCTTCTCCATAGGGAAGGAGTTAGACACATTACCAGCCAGATTTAATTTTAATAGATGATCTGAGACAGCCACAAGAACAAGAACGAGTGCTCAGAAACAAGATCAAGTAAAATAAAGAGATTTGTAAAATGCAAGTGTCATAACGCTGCACAAATGCATATTATTAAATATGGAAACATGGAGAGTCTGCTGATACATTGCAAGGTTTCAAAACATCTGAAAAATGTGATATAGGTACACTAAAAATAGGGAAGAGTCATGATCTTCTGGATGCCTCTCTGAAAGATGCAAGTAACTTCCTTCTTCGGGAAGGCTCTTTTCTCAATGGAAATTGAATACTTAGCTGACAACTTTCCACCCTTACAAATAGTTTTGAAACTCCTTCCAAATCAGGATGAACCTAATCAACCTCCCTTCTGAACCAAGTGTTTTCCACCAAGTGTTGGTGGAGATAGAGACAAGAAAGCTTATGCTGATGCAAACCAATCTGTTTTAGGAAAAGAATTCCCTTAGGTAAGTGCAAGAATTCTTCTGTGGCATTTAGCACATCACAGGTTCTGAAAACAAGGCTTTTTCACAATGTATAGGTACAGAGAAAGTGTTCTGTTTTTCTTGGTAGGATCTCTGTGTTTAATTGGGATGTTGGAGAAACATGAAAAATGCTTTCAGAATTGAATTAGCATGTGAAACGACTTTCCTTGTGCATTGGGTTCAAGTGCTTCAAAAACAAGGAACAAGAGAAGACTGTTCATTATAATTTGTTTAATTATTGAACCATTAGTGCCAAAGATTAGGGACACTGAAGAAGTTTAGTAAATAAATGTACTGGGAATAGATATCATATGCTGATTACTTCATGCTGGCTATACAAAATACCAATTTAATGTAATAGAAACTTTCACTTGGGAACCAGTTTACAGGAAATGCCTAAGTTTCAACTGCCTCCTGAAAGCAATGTCAAAAGGGTTGGATATGGAAGTATAAATACCAAAATGGAAGAGCTGTGGAAATTATCATATAAGGTTTATGTTCTCAAATTTACCTGTAATGATGCAAACAGATGAATATTGCCATAGACAGAATTAAGATATTTTACCTTAACACCTGCTTCCTTTTTTAGTAAAAAAAAAACACATTAAAAACTAGGATGTTAATAATTATATGTTTCTCAATGATCAACATGAAAAACAATAGGGACGTTGCAATTGCATAGACCATTCATAGATCAATCTGGAGCTATAATGCATTTTTACTGGAGAAAATCTATTATGGATTAAAGCAGAATAAAGATGGCCATATATTTCATGCTAAAACTATGTATCAGGCTTTTTTCCAAAATTATGGTCCCAAGAAATTGCATTTAATAATTAGGCCACCAGAAGGTATAATGAAAAAAGAATCCTTTGCTGAAAAAGAGAACATTTAGACTACTAAAATAAATAGAAAGATCTCTTCAGGGATGAATGATGCTGAAAATAAGGTATATTACATTAAAATGTGTACACAATAAGTTAATACAGATTACTTGCTTAATTGAAATGCTTCTGGAAGAAAATAGCAACAGTAACTGCATAAAAGCACTTCAGACACGGGATAGCATTTTGGTAATTAAGGTTATGTCTAGACCATCTAGTTATAACTGTTTTTTTCAGGGGTAAATCACATTAAGATATTTAGTTATGAAGTGCAGATTGTAAATATGAAACAACAGGGAAAGAATAAAACGCAAAAACCGAAATGAGCAGAAGTAGGTGATAAATATTGGCTTTGCTACTAATCAGGTAGTGTAAGTTCTGTGCTGCCTGGTTCACAGAATATTTTTCTCTCTGTATAATAAAGTACATTTTGTTGTGTTGGATGTCTGTCTAAAATGCCAAACAAACTGTCTTTCAGAAAAATTATATGGCACTGTTGCATTTCAATGTGTACTGGAAATCTGACAGGAATAATAAAAAAACCCTGAGACGGGGAACTCAGCTAGATCTTAAAAGTATGCAGTGGGAATTGGAGTGCTAACAAAATTTCATCTGCTCTTTGTATATGACCTCTTTTAAGCCTGAACCTGTGTCTTTTATTAATATTTTTTACAATCCACTTAGAGAAAAAAAATAGAGTAATAAGAGACACTTCCAATTTTTTGGGTATTAAAAAGAAGAATAAAAGTAATAATATATCTTGCCCAGGAAAATATGGCATCATCAGAGGAAGAAATTAAGAAGGTCTTAAGGGCTGGTGCTTAGAAGAAAAATAGTAGGAAGAAATGTTTTTGTAAAGGAAGATCATTTAAATGTCCATCTGTAGTTGTCCGTACTTCTGTTCCAAATGTCCTGCTCTCTGTCTTGCTGGAAATGTTCAGCTTTTCCTTGAAATCTAAATTCTCATTATACAATGAAAAGATTATCTGTACAAGTAAGCCATATTTTTTTAATTTCTAAAAACCTTAATGGATTTTCTCTGACAGTACAAGATCAAGGTATAATATTTTTCTGAACAAGTCCCTGTCACAGGAGGCTCCATCACATTTTCTGACGAAGAGGCAGCATTGGAGACCATCTAAACTTGCCAACACAGGGAAAGGACAGGGTAAACAAAGGTTCCACGGAATCAAGGGTTCATTCAGACCATGGATATACTGATGCTGGGGAGGTCAAAATTTGACTTTGGCCCACATTGGCAGTACCTTTTTAATATCCAGCTGCAAGCGTCTTTCCAGCACTAAAATTATCTTTAATGTAATGTTTCCTACCCTGGATGAAAATAGTTTTTATAATCCAAAATGGGACTTGAGCCCAGTATCCCAATATATAAAGCCATTACACTAACCAGCTGAGATGCTCCGTCATAAAAAGATAACTACCTTTACATAAATAACTCCTGACTATGCAAGCAGGGCTCGTCTTTGAAGGTGAGAGAGAACATGGTGGTTTATTATATTATACAAATGATAAAAATGGTATTTATAGACCAGACAACAATGACCCTCGTGATGAGCATTGAGAGATTTACACTTTAAGGGGAAAAAAAACTTTTTTAAGAACTGACATCATCATCAAACAATTTGTGTTTCTCAGTGAATCCACAAGCTGAGAGTGGTGTTTTAATGACTAAAAATCATGAATATTAAACTGGAGAAAAGTTGACAGTATTTAAATGAGCATCATTAAGAGACACATAAATTAACAGGATTTTTAGTTCTTGTGGAACCACCGTTTCAATGTTAATTAAACAACTGGAGTGCTCTTGTGCATTCCCAGCAAACTGTCCCTAATGTGTTCTGCTGAATATCATTATGGGTGGCTGCCTTGCTGTTTAATTATTTTCAAGCTGATTTTTTTTCCCCATTGCTGCAGTGGTTTTATGCTTGTCTTGCATTCAGAAGGCGATGGGGCTTAATCCCAAAGGAGTCTGTCAGTTTGATCTACATGTGGTGCTTATACTGAAATACCCATTTTTGTAACTAATAAAACATGCACATATAGTGTTGCTGCCTAACCCTGCTGAAAAAGCCTCACTATTGACTGCATTATCTTTGTACGTAACAGCCATTTGATGACTTACTGGGATTTTAGCAGTAGTTCTCTATCACAGTGGTAATCATTATTTATTCCATTCCGCACACGCGGGTGGTAAAGAATATGAATTTAGATATAGAGAAGGGAAGGAAAATAAGCATGAGATCTAGTTATTTTCTAAATGTGAGGAGAAATGCTACACAGAGCACTGTGTGCTGTATCTGTTTAGCAAATTCACTCTTCAGCTGTTCCTTTCCTGCTACCTGCATTATGTATGTGTACAGCAGGAATTAAAGCAGGGTTTCTTTTCAGTCTTGGACATTCACCTGCCCCTCTCAGTACCAGATCTGTAGGGAGAACAGGCTCTGTTTGACTGTCCTTCAGCAGACCTTGCCTTGTCAATCTCCCGTAACTGGCTCTGCATCCTTCCCTTCCCATGCAGCCGGACTCCGCCTGGCTCGCAGGCATCCCCACACCGTGTGTGGAGGAGACACTCCCCCAGACTCCCCAGGATCCAGACTCCATGCTGGGCTGCCTGCTCACCCAGCGCCCAGGCACAAGGCCAGAGGGACTCTTGGGATCCCCAGAGCCCAGTCACAAGGCTGGAGGGACTCTTGGGATCCACAGCCACCTCTGCTGCTTAGGTACTTGTCCATGTCACCTCTTGTCTTGCCAGGTGGTGCCCATCCTGTCTGCTCTCTCCAGACCCATCAGGTTCCTGCAGCCGGCACACACAGGCAAACATCCCAGCTAAGCTCAGCGGGGATGGAATTGCAGTGTTCACTCTCATTGTGGTGCTATGCCATGCCAGGTGTCTACACAGGCTCCACACAAAGGGCCCGCTGAGGATTGCTCCAGCCTACACAGTGAAGAGGACGTGGCTGTTTTCTGCCCTTTCTGGACTGCCCGGGCAGAACAGCACACAGACTCTAAATATTCAATGAATGTGTATTAAGCCGTATGCTACCGCTCTGCTTCCTTCCCTGCTGCCCTGCAGCACCGTTAGAACCAGGGGACACTGTCTTCAAGTTATGGCCGTGTATTACTGAAGCCCACCAAATCCAGGTCTTTCCTTGGAAGCTGTTGATGCATTCCTGCACCATTTAACCTCAACTGACCAACAGCCCTCGGATGGCAACATGGCCAGTTGCTGGCTGGCCAGCCTGAGTATGGCAAAAAGTCTTTTTAAATTTCTTAGCTGAGGGAAGAAAAAAAAAAAGAAATCCTAGTTTTCTGTCTGAGAGAAGCCAGACTTGGAAGTTGGTGGTACTTCCACTACTATTAATCTGTAACTATGTCAGGCCAAGGAGTGTAAGGGTTAAAAAAGTTCTACCATCCTACACATTTGTAATGCCTGTAACAGTGAATACACAGCTCTTACTACCGGTGACAGTGGCTTTCTCCATGGAGCTCAGCAAGCCACAGAGATAACACAGTTGGTGTTACTGTGTTGAAGTTATGAGAAATAAAGTAGATGGAAATCAAAATTCTGACAGGTTCCTCAGATTTAGGATTATTTTTCACTCCAATTTTCTGAGAAATGTGACTGAACATTTGTTGATGGGGGAAAAGAATTTTGCATCCAGACCTCAATTTAATTAACTAAAAGTTGTTTTTGAATGTATTTCCATCCTACCTACTTGCTCACAGTTGCCTTTATTAATAGAAACAGTTGATAGATGTCTTTAGGGGAACTTCCTCTCTAATTAGTAGATTTTTTCATGCTGCATCTTGCCAATAAAAACAAAATTAAAAGAACTAAACAAAGCTAATTATGTGGTGCTTTGAAATACCTGTCACATAGTTGAATATACATTTCCTCCTTCCCCTACTGTACATTACATCAGTTAATAAGTATTTATATATCATGTATTTCACTTTTTGCTGGATTGCTGTTTTGACATATTTGTTTAGAATGTGATACCCAGGTCCTTTTTGAACTGTTCTTGACTGAAGCAACAAGAAATGAGGTAGTTGTAGTTCACAGAGTAAGCAGTTGTGTGATGCAAACAAGTTCTTGGCTTTATTTCTTTAGACTTTTATCCTTGGAGATCCTCCCCCTGCCCCAAATCTCCAAATACTTGATGACTAGAGATGTGAGTATTGAATGTAGGTGTGAAATAGCACACAGGTCTGGGTGTCTGGCTGTGAGGTCTAACCTGGGCTACATTTGGTGCCTGATTTAGCCTTATTTTGGTTTGAGACACTGAGAAATGGTGCTCTTCACATGCCATCTCTTCGAAAATGTAAAATAGTCCTTGGTTTGGGACTTTGGTACAGATTTAAAAAAATAGATTTCCTCTATTCTCTCCAGATTTGTTTCAGATGTAATTCTAAATTTAAGATAATGTGATATTGTTGCAATTTGGCTCAAGTTAGTAACAGTGTTTATTTGGAGATGGACCAGCTCTTTGATGAGTCACCTACTTAATGAGCTTGTACTAACTTTGACCATTCACTGAGGATTTCCTGACTACAGGGAGGTGGTCAGAGGCCCAAGTGTGTGTGGATAGATCCCATACAGCACTGAGTAATAAAAAACTCATGGAATACATCCTGGATATAGCTGCCAGAGTGGGTAACTAAATTTAAGCAATCTGCATCTTTTCAGATTATATACCACAGGAAGCTGGCAGAAATGCAAACAGTTCTGTGTTTTACTCTTTGGAAATACTTGGGTGTGTTAATTCCTAGGACTGCTTGCACCAGTGGAAAGCTGTAAATGCCAGCAGCAAGTGCAAAACTGGTGGTGCTGGGGCAAAGGCAAACACATCTGCACTGGATCAAAATCTTGGCTACAGATTTCACAACGGAGAATGACAAACCTAACCAGAAACCAAAACTCCCATCAGGTCAGCCAGCCAGAAAAACCCCAAATAATTTAGTATATCAAAATAGGAGGCAGACTTTCCTTTACATGGAAATCTGTAGGAGAAAAAACAAAGTCCATAAATGGAAAACAATATCTCAAGGGTCATGAAAAACACAAATTTGTACCACTGTTGAAAGCTGCACCTTGTGTTGAAGGGCAATGATCTGATTCATTTATATATTATAATGGTTGCACTGATAGGACTCTGAGTCATTAAATCAGTTTTTTGTCTTTGCCTCATCTTCTGAATTTGTTGGAAATAACTAGTACAATCTATAAATTCCTGTATGAAAGAAGAAATATCTTTTCTTTTGTATGAAAGAAGAAATATGAACCTCCAAAAAGGCATTCATAATGAAGGCAACTGTGTCATCTTATTCTTCTTTGTGTTTAACTTCCCTAGTAAATACGACGGAGCACAAACTGTTATTCCAACACAAGGTTGTATAAAAAGCAGTTATTTCATGTTGCTGGATCCCTAGCATGGGATCAAGTACTGTTGTTTCGTTGCTAAGTATTTTGGAGTGTTTCTATGTCATTTGAGTACTGCAAATTGCAACCACTGTCTTGTCAATAGGGCCTTACACAGGTGAATGGCCTTGTAAACATCACCACCATGACAGAAACATTTACATGCCTATGCCTCCCCGTTTGGGAATTTTTCTCTTTGCTGTCTTTGAAACTTTGATTTACCACGTGCACCTGAAGATGGTTCAGAAGATGCCTGCAGGTTTTCCAGTGGAATCCAATATCCTAATTCTTGCATCTGCGAGGCTAAGCCCAAGTACTTTTCTACTATTTTTCCTTCAGTCAGTGATATCTTTGCTATCTGTAATCTTTAGACATTAAAAGGTATGGGTAGTTTTTAAATATATTTTCTCTGTACATAGGAAGTCTGCTGAGCTTCCTGGCTCTGTGAGTAAAACGGGGCTGTAATGAGTCCTGAGTCCAAAATCCGAGTGCTATTACATGTAGCTCAATGGATGGGATCAGTAGAGGAATCCTCTGAGCAGCTTTTAAGACTGGCCTGTTTGCTTCACCCAGCTGCTGACGCAAGTTTTTGGTTACTGAACAGGGGAAATCCGGGTTAGATTATCAGCCCAGTGTATGTGTTCATTTATATCCATATAAATTCTGTACTGGGTCCCATTTTAAACTCTCCATAGAGGTGTAAGGGATGTAACAAGCAGGGAATGCACAGAAGAGAAAAGCCAGGTAGCAATAGAAGGACTTGAAGACAGCCTGAGAAATAGGGAATGTTCTAGGACAGGAAATCAGGCAGAAGCTGAACCCTCGCTTTAGTGCCCAGTTTTGCTGCTCTTTACTTTTGGACATGAAGATTCTGGGACTAGATGCAAGCCAAACTTAACTGAAATAAAATCAAACCTGTTTGAGAAAAAAGCTTCTGAGCAGGAGAGTATAGCCAGCTCTCTATCCACTGAAACCCAGGTTTTCAACCAGCAGTAATCTGATACTCTTTGCTTCTGCAGCTCCGAGCTGCCCCAGCACAAACATCAGAGCTATACACACAAAATCAGATATAAACCAACTTTTCAAAAAAATCTTTCTTTGTTCAGAGCTTTTTATGTTTATTTTTCTTGTATACAATGACGATTTTAGTTAAAATAACACTGCATCGTTTGGCTCAGGTTACTAGATAATTGGGGAATCTTTAAAGCAGATTTTCAAGTTGAGAGTAATGGAGACAATTTATAGTAGAACAGATGGTTGGCCTTCATTTGCCTGTTGACAGGTAGCGTGTTGTCAGCACTTCAGGTTGTTATCATACAGAGAACAGCAGTTCAGAATCTTAATTGGGACCCAAAAGGATATACTCTACAGCTTTTTCTGGGCATTTACAGGCACAGGAAGATGTACAAAAGAAAATGGGGGGGAGGAAAGAAAGCTGATGTGTACGTATGATTCAAATGCAAAAATGTTGAGTTTGTGCACATTGATTTCAGCGTACAAATCTTTTGATGAGAAGAATACAAAAATGGAGAGGCTGAAAGAGGTCAAAAGGGTACTGCTTCCCATGCATGAGGTATTGCCAGGGAGTTCATATCCTCACACCAGTGTTTCCTGTTGTACCAACAACAAACAGTTCATTAAAGCAGGCAGAATACACTGTGTGAGCAGCTACGCAGAGCACCTGGAAGAAATTTGTGAAAATTGAGAGATTTCTGATTGAAATTTTTTCCACTGTGATTCGGATGTTCACTATATTGAGCAGGAAGCAGCTGAAATCACGTTCTCTGAGGCAGCAAAACTGTGATTATTTACAAAGCACTTGTCCTAGCAGGAAGAATGTACAACGAAATCTGTAGCACTTCTTCAAACAGCGATGTTTGCATAAGTATTACTAATCGGTCTCTGGCTTTGTTACCTTCATATTTTATTTTCTGATATTTAGTTACTTTATTTTATTTGGTGTGCTAAACTCCACGTGGGAGTCTGTGTTTTCAAAAAGTCTATGGCTCCAAAGGGTTTGAAGAAGAAATGCTCTTTGTATAATGGCTGGGAAACTAAAGTAGGTGCAGGCTGGCACTGTGGTCTGTTGGGGACAAATTCCTCTCATACACGCTGCTTAGAGAGATTCCCCGGAAATAATGCCATTATCCCCAAGAATATTGTCAACCTTTGCTCTTCAAATATTCTTTATCTCACATATCCAGTTATGAACTCCTTTCACAACTCATTATTATTATTGAGGGCTAACACTGTGCTTGGCCCGAGTCAGTAATACGTAAATCCTGCTCAAAGGGCTAATAAGCTGTGGTGGACTGCTTTCTTGCAGAAATGAAATCAAAAGTCTAGAAGCAGGTCACTTCCCAGCTGTGATATTTTCCCAAGGAAAGCAGCTCAGTTAAGCATACAGCCAAACTGTGATCTCCATCTGAGAGGCACATGATGCTGTATTATTTAGGAGTGGAGTATTTTAAAAACTGAAAATCGATCTCTAGCAGCTGCCTTTTTAAATCTTGAAACAAAAAAGAAAGAAAGCAAACACTTCTAACACAACATTGTTTTTAGGAGTAATGAGACGTCCAAGGAGATGCTGTTATGAAGCTATTTGAGAGTCCATACAGGAATACAACAAACACCTATTGCTGCAGAAATTACAGGAACATGTGGGAGAGGCACACAAGCAGGATTAGAAACAGAATGTCCTCTAGCGAGCTTCATTTTCTTTCTTTCTTTTTTTTTTTTTCCAGCAAGCCACAAATACTACTTTCATCCTCAAAAAGAAAAGGGGGAGAGAACTTTACACTGGCTGAGAAGTGTGAGAAATTCACCCCACTGTAGCTTCCCTTGTGGATAACCAGCTGACCTCTGCCCCCAGCACCCACTGCTGCCTCAGCTGGGCACCCAGCTGGACTTTTGGCACATTCATTCTACAGCAAGGCTTGGACACTCACTGTTTCAGCCTTGCAAAAGATTATTTTGGCCAAATCATGATGAAAAGGATATTTTTAGCTGGCTTCTGCAGACAAAATGTCAGAGGATTTTTTTCTGAGTCAGAGATAGAACTTCTCTTTAGAGAGTTTCTGGAGCAGTCCCTGCAATATTAGTGTGGAGTTACTGAGTTTACTGTTCTGGGCTGATGATTAAGTGGGTGCTAAATATTGGCTTGAGAGCCACAGCATCCATGCATGGGATCAGTGACACTCAGCTTTAGGCAGAGGAGATGCACCATGAAATTAGCAGGCTTGCTCCTGCTGGGAGCTGTGCATGCTTGGAAAGATTGGAAGCAAAGCTGGGTTCTGATGCCCTGTACAGGTGTAACACAGGTAACAACACTAACAACTGATCTGCTTCTCCACACTGCTGCATTTGTGTGTGCACCTGGAAGGTCATGAATAGGATAAAAACACCACTTATTTACTTTCTTTGTGCATTCAGATCTTGGAGACTTTGCTGACCCTGAACTACAAAAATTAGCTGAGCTCAGGTGATATGAACATGTTCTCATGAGGAAGCAAACGAAAGCCTCCCGACCATGTCTGTGAAAAATCGGGCTGAGAGGAATTTCAAAAGTGCTGTTGATTTTAGGGCTTTTATTGGCCTCTGTGCCGTGACTTCTCTCATTGGGTGTGCCTGATATTATTAACCTCCTACACAGTCCTCCCCATCTGACAGAAAACTGCCTACCTGGCAGCCTTTGCCAAAAACTTGTTTAATCTTCGGCAGCTCTAGCAACTCTGTGCACAATGTGATGAGGTGAACAGCTGTAGAAGTGAGAGATACGGGAAATAGACTAATTTCTGTTTTATGGCCAAGAATAGGATGAAGGATCTGTGCTAATTCTAAACATAGTTATACTAAACCTCTGGCTGCTCTGGCTGCTCTTAAGCAATTATTCTCTATCTGATGTTTTATCCTTTGAATTAATCTGCCTCAGCTGCAGAGGTATGAGCAGATGCTTGAAGACTACCTTGCTGAGAGGGCTGGAAACACAGAGATGGTGATATTTGACAGATATTTCACATTTAGCTTGCCAGGAGTGTACCGTATTCATTTGCAGCTGAACCTTAGGGAGACCGTGGAGCTCACAAGTCTTTATGAGGGGTGGGATCACAGTACCCTGTCTGTAACCTGCCAACCCCTCCTGGCCAGTGCACAAGGGCCCCTGGCTCCCAGCTTCCTTGGGGAGCAACGTGGCATCTGCCAGGGATGAGTGGGGTCAGAGAGCCAAAGGCAATGCTTCCTAAGTCCTTGTTTCCCATCCTGCACTCCAGGCGAAGCAGGTACACTCTGCCCCTAATTATCCCCAATTATTAATTAAGTGTTTTGTTAGTTTCTTTTTTTTCTTTCTTTGAAGGTTTCTCTTTCCCTTCCATTTTCTTTCCTTACTGTAACGTTTTCTTGTAGTACTGGAAAGCATTTCTTCATTGTTTGGACTAATTTCCAAACAGATTAAAAACTGTTGTAGCAGTCAAGCTTCAGTTCCTTCATTTATTAGATTCAGAAGACAGCAAATTCCTTAAAACACAGATATAAACAATTATGGTAATGCATTCTGATTTTATAATTAGTTTTCATCACAGGAAACATATAAGTTTGGGCTTCAAATTTTTTAGTACACTCCTCTCCTCCCATCTTTGACTTTGAAGTTCATGCATTTCTGTTCCCAGCCTTGTTTCCAGTCCTTGGTGAGCCATGTAGAAAGGGACAGAAACTTAACTCTCATAGGCACCAAAATATGAAAGAAGGTCACAGAAGGACATGGACCTGCTGGAGTGAGTCCAGAGGAGGCCACAAAGATCATGAGATGGCTGGAGCACCTCTCCTATGGAGACAGGCTGAGTTGGGATTGCTCAGTCTGGAGAAGAGAAGGCTCCAGGGAGATTTTAGAGCACTTTGCAGTGCTAAAGTGGCTACAAGGGAGCTGGAGAGGGACACTGGACAAGGGCCTGGAGTGGCAGGACAAGTGGCAATGGCTTTAAATTGAAAATGGTGGACTTACATTAGATGTTGGGAAGAAATTCTTCCCTGTGAGGGTGGCGAGGCCCCGGCACATGTTGTGCAGAGAAGTTGTGGATGTCCCATCCCTGGAAATATTCACTGCCAGGTTGGATGGGGCTTTCAGCAACCTGGTCTAGTGGCAGGTTCCCTACCTGTGACAGAGGGGTTGGAACCAAATTATCTTTAAGGTCCCTCCCAACCCAGACCATTCTGTGATTCTATGAGATTTTTCAATGACATTTTTGGGCACAGAATCAAGCTGTTGGTGCTTTGCTGAAAACTGAATTTGGACTCTTGTTATTATTACATACAACAAGAGCTTCTTAATTTTTGTTTTACTTTTGTCTTACATATCCAGAAGGATAGGAAATGAGTTTTATTAATACATTGAGAGTGCAATGATCATTAAAGAATAAAGAAAGGTTTATAGTATTCTGGTGCAGTCCTCCCACACAGAACCCTGAAACCTAATTGTAGCCCTTGAGGGTTTGAGCGTTGCCCTGCTTAATGATAATTTGTGTCACTGCTCCAAAAAAAGAAGTGGCTGTTAGGGCAGAAAAAAAGCTCTGATGAACAATGGGAGAGATTAAATTAACATGAATGGGCAGAAGCCCCATATGTGGTCGCAGGATCGATTAAGAGAGGTATTTCCAGGAGAAAGAGGGAAGTATTAGGACCATTGTACAAAACACTGATGAGTTCAGAACAATCTCATCCATATAATTCTCATCATTTTCCTTCAAGGAAAACAAAGTCAAGCTGAAACAGGTGCTGGAAAGGACAGTGGGGTGACAAGGGGGAACTGGAGAGCCTGCCTGACAAGTGGGGATGTGTCTATTCTGTGTATTGAAGTACAGCAAAGAAAGCCTTGAGCTAGCACCTGCCCAAGCTCCTATATCCAGATGGTGCACTCAAATCTGGAAATAGCAGCCTCAGTGTAGCCCTGAACCTCCACTGTAGCCTGCAATGCAGCAATACTTCTTTGCTCATGGGGAATGATGTGCCAAAGCACCTTTATGGCTTTCTAGTCCTGGAGTTGGCTTGCACAGCTCTTCTCCTTCAGCCATAACCCATCCTAAAAATTTGCTGATCCTACTCAAGTCAAGACCAGATGAGTTTAATTTCTCTCTTCATAAGGACATACACTGAATCGTGTGCGTGCGTACTGTGGGAAGGGTGAGTGAAGGAGGAAAAGAAGAACTAGTTAAACCCGAGGCAAGAAAAGATGTACTAAACTGGTCATGAAAACAATGGGAGCTCCAACTGGCAAAGGAGCAGTTTTGCAGTGGCTTTGCTTTAGGAATATTGAATCTGGTTCGTAGTAGATGTTTGTTGCCTTCGCTAGCAGGTTAAAAGACACCACAGTATTACCAGCTAAAGTTGTTCAGCCCCTTCTGGATGAGAACTCGATTGGCAACTGATTTACAGCACATGGTAACCTCTGCAAAGTCTGGACATGGGAAGTGAAGATTTGCCTAAAACTGCAGTGTGTTTCAGAGACCAAGTTCTAGTCACCGGGTTGGGGTTCTGTGGGACAGAGGTTGCTTCACAGTCAATGTATATGGCAAAAAGTACAGCACGAAATTCTTTGCTGAACTTGCCCAGTGCTTGATGTTGCCACTGGTTGGTGTCTGCTGATGCCCTGAGATCTGTGCTGGAGCACTGGTTTGGTATGAACTGAATAACTCTTGTGTGAATATGAACCGAGCTCCCACCTCCCAGGCTCTCACCAGTCCTACACGTGATCTTGATTTGTTTGTGATGGGTCTAAATAAAACTCCCACAAGTGCAGAACATGATGGCTCCTTGCCTGTGGCAGGAGACAGTCCTGCACAGAAGGCTGTTGGTGTAGCATTGCACAGAAGAGAAGCTCAGCTGGCAGGAAGAGTTCCCTCTCTTGTGCTGGTGTGTGTGGGGCAGTGATGGGGTGTGGGGCAGGACCCACGAGCACAGGTGCAGGTGTATTGAATCTCTGCTCTGGGTGCTTAAGCACTGCTCCAAAGGTGGCAGAGATGCATTTGTTTATCTCCCTCTTCAAGGCAATTTATACAGATCGGAAGACACAGAGACATTGGAGGTTAAATATTCAGGGTGGGGATTTAGCTCTGTGGATCCTATTAAGGTTAATGGAAGTTGCACCACTGAATCCCTTCGCGTCACTCAGTGAATAGTCAGTAACCCTTGTACCATGAGCCTTAACAAGAGTTAGTCATAAGCAGTAGCAGCACTAGAAATAAAACTCATTTGATGAGCTAAATGAAACGATTAATTTAAGAACAAGTTTTGTTGTAGTTGCTGTTGTGTTCAGAAGCTGAGGAAAACGAAGAGTTAAGGAAGAGATTAAGATTTTGTAAGAGGTGATTTCTGTTTTCCTATCTGAGGTCCTTTTCTGAGGCTTATGATGCAACAGTTTTCAGTATTATCCCCATGAAGATGTCATCAAATTCTCACCTTATCTACCCTGAGAGCTAAGCATGTTGAGCTGTTGGCACAAACTGGGCTGTAGTCAAAATGAGTCAAGATATGGCTTTAACCTTGGCTGTAGCAGTCCCAGGTCTTCTACCTGAGATGCTGTTTCTGTAATATCCAGGTGCATGATCCCGACATGTTGGAACGTTGCACACTGGATTGTTGGATTTCTTTGTGGTGCACCACAATAGAAGCAGGATGACAGGGAGAAACTCTTTCATTTAAAAAAATCATATCTCACTGGGATGTAATGAAGTTGCAGACACCTCCGTTTGGCAAATTTGGATCCCCCAAATCTGGAGGATCCTCCAGGAGTGCCTGTAATTGTCCTGAAAATGTTTCACATGATAAAACCTTTTCCTCTTCAAGAGTGGCTTTTGAAGTCACTTTTCCCAACAACTCTGTTGCTCTGTGGCAAGATAAGTGTTAAAAAGCCTTTCTACCTCTAGGAGAAAACAGTAGATTATCAGCCTTATCCTCCTCAGAAACATCCAGATAGAGGTCAGCTGAACCTTTATGTGAGTCAGGACTCATTTTCTCTAATATAATCGTATGTTTGGTGATGGATTCAAAGAAAATTACCCAGTACTTGCAGGGTTAAATCACTAATAATTATGTTAGTAGTGATCTGGCTGGCAAAGTATAATTCCCCTGAGATCACTTTCTCCAAGAAAGGGAGCAGTGTGCTGTGGTGCTTTTTGAGCAGAAGGCATTACACCCTGGGTTCTGTGTGGATTAGGTGACCACTTTCTCATCTAACCCTTTTTTGACACTTAAAGTTCATGTGGCTTATCGGTGAGGTGACAAGAGGGTGACATTCACTGTAGTCTGACCATCTTTTGTCTTTATTTGTCTTCATTACCAGTTTTTGGTGACCTTGGAGAAAGAAGTTACAGGAACTATCAGCCCAGATGACAAATTTGCCAGCAGGCCAGGGTGAGAGCTGAAGAATCTGATCCGAGGTGAGTCCCTGTTCCTCTTGAGTAATGCACCTTTGCAGGCTTCACTCTTCAGGGTGATTTGGTGTGGCGAAAAGGTGCGAAACAGGGAAATCCAGACCCAGGTAATTCAGCTCACGTTTAAAAGGAGGTTTTGCTTGTTGATTAGGTAATCCTTCTCTAGGAAATGCACGGCACCAACTGCTTTTCATGCTAGATTAGTGCTCCTGTGGTCAATTTGCTTTTACTAATGTCAGGGCCCCACGGAGCAGGTTCATCTGTCGCATAGCAACTGCTTCAGCAGCAGTGGAGGTAGCCATGCATAAAAGATTACACATGATGGCAGGGCACAAGTGTGAAGATTTTCAAAATTAGATACAATCTCAGCATGAATATGAACTGCAGAATTGACATGGAAGGATTTTTTCAACTCATCAAGTTTCCATATTTATCGGAAAAAGTGATTTAACAGCAGTGCATGTGAAATGAAGGAAATGCAGAGGGCAGTAATTTAGAAAAAGCAGCAAACAAGCCAGTGTCTGTACACAAATAAATGTAAACAGAAAGCCCCGCACACTTTCTGCCAACTGTGAGGCCACCTTCAGTTTCATGCTACAGATGCCCTCAGGAGAGGAGACGATCTACAGTATTTAATGTACATTTCAAAAGGTCACACTCCGAAATGTCCCACAGTCACTGGTAGGAGCAGGTGAGATGCCTTATGTGGCTTCATTTGCGGTGGACCTCGACAACCCATGGAGCTCCCACACCCTGCCCCAGGACTCTGCCTCTTTTCCTACATTTTTCGGAGGAGCAGGGACATTTTCAGCTTTTACTGTTTGCTTTAGGTCTGGCTTCTGCTTTGTCACACAGATGAGCTTTCTTGGACATTTCTTTTCAAACTACATTCAATCTTCTCTCTTAAAAGACGGACAGAGGGAGGGAGAGATTGATCGAATAGTTATTTTAAAAGCCGTGTGTCAAGGACTGTGTTTTGTTGCTAAATGAGGTTTTTCTCTTCTGTCTCTAAAATAGAGCAGAAGTGAGGATTTGAAGATCTTTGTATTTGAAATGCCCTGCTAATTTGACAGGCTACTTTTTCAGGGAAGGTTTGTTTTTGTTTTGTACTTTATTCCCTCTTACTGGGAGGACAAAAGGCTCGGCTCACGCTGCAGAGTTCTGTGGCTGATCCTTTTGTATGCAAGACTAGCAGACTTGCCTGAAACAGGAACCTTGGAGGTAAATCAGGCTAATGAAGCAGCTCAGAGAGGCAATGTGCATTATTTTGTATCCCACAATGATTTTAAAGTCAACATACACACAGTACCAAGTATTTTGTAGGCTAAGATACCTGTAGGAGATCCAAGGGAAAGCTGTTCATCCAGTTTCCTCTGTGTTTTCATTTAACTGATAGCAATTAACTCTCTCTTTTTTTTTTATAGCAAGGAATGTAGGAACCATTTTATTCTCTGGATAAATTTTATCTAGGCAAGAAATTGTATTATGACAGTTGCTATCCATGACACTAAAACGCTTTTATTAGGACAATTACAGCTCTTTTTACTCTAGGCTGAAAGAGAAAGTGAAGAGCTAGCTTCGCTAGAGAGAAAGCAGTTTGTTAGGAATGGCCTTTTGCTGCAAAGAGATCAGGGTCTTCTGGATTAATCTTCGGATTATATAGATTTTCCAAGGATAAGACAGCTAAGTCATCCTCCGTCTCTAAGGAAGACAGCATTGTAGCTGCTTTGGCTAATCTAAGACAACAGCTTTTCCCTTAGAGGGTGTCAGTAATCCAAAAGATTGGTAGATAAAATAATTGAAGTTCTCAGGGGTTAAGTTTAGAGACTGCAGCCATTTTTGCAAGAGCAGCAGCTTATTAAACTGACAAAGCCACACTTCAGTACCCACTGGCCCTTCCTTAGTTGCCATCACGGTGTTACTTCCTCAGCATGTGTTTGGGGCATTCGGAGTGGAAGGCGAAGTGGGAGAAAAAGGTTAAGGCCTTTTAACAGCCTAAATTCTTCTTCAGCATTTTAAGATTGATAATGCTGTGCAGTTCATCTGTGTTTACCTACTTGGGATATCAGAACACGCTCTAGGCTGTAATGATGAGGCTTATCCTACCCTACACAGCAGCAATGCTTTGCCGTCCTCATTTGTAAGTGGGAAACTGAGGCACAGTGTTTAGCTAGCATCCCTCCCCTCGTGCTGTTGTGGCATAGGAGGGTGGAGAATCTCCAAAACTCAGCTCATGGACCCAAGGCCCTCCCTGCGTCACTGTCTGTGTGGACGAGCTGCACAGCCTTGCGGGTCACAGCAGCATTTCATGTGATGTCTCCAGTATCGACCTCCCCTTGCATGCTCCTCCAGAAGGCACGGACCAAACGGGCTGAGGAACAGGAAACTATTGCTGCATCAACACCTGGTTCACATTTGGTCCTGTGAAAGGTGAAAGAGAGAGACTGTCCTAGGGGACACCCAGCCATGAGTCCGTGTTTTTGAAGCACCCCCTTATTAGCCTCCACTCTCTGCAGGCACCTACCATATTCAGAGTTCAGGTTTGATAAAATATATGAAATAATTTTCAGCCTCTCCTTACATGATATCGCCAAGGCTTCATTTTCTATCTTGCACTTGGACTGCCAGTTTTATCAGACCAACTAGTTTTACTCAGAGCACAGCTGGCAACCACTATTTTTTCAAGCAGTCGAGTCCTTCCCTGTCAGAGTGTGAGCAGAAACATGCTGCCATTTTTCTGCAGCTATTGAAAGGAGCCAGTTCATCATCCTTCTTCTCTGATAGGAAGGTGAAAGTGAGGATAGGAGTCACATCTTTCTGTCTAGATGTATTTAAGTTCATAATAATTATGTTGCCACAGCAAAACCCACGTGTTTCTTAAATGTACCTACATTTTACGAACACACACATATGTGCAATTTCAGTACTGGCAATATGGATGGATTCTTTCATTCTCCTCTAAAGCTGTCCTTTATTCTCTTTTAAAAAACACACACAAAGGAGAAAATTTGACTGCTCAGTTTGACTCACAAGGATTTTCATTGTCCAATCCTTTAAAAACAATCTGCCAGTTCCTGCAGGCAAAGGTGCAGTTATGGGATAACTGTGGCCAGTCATCCTTTCCTACCAGTCCTGACAGGTGCGGGTTGGTGCAGACTCTGAAGCAAAGTGCTTCAAAGCCATTTAAAAGAAGGAAAAAAAAAGAATTACCTTGTGCATACTGCCTGTTTACTGCAGTGTATCTTCAGTCTTGGTGAGGTAGCAGTATTGGAGTTATCAAGTTAATGTTTTTGAATTTGCAACTGTTCAGTCTCATTGTGTTTTCCTTGTACTTCTGAAAGGACAAACACAATCACAAAGAACTGAGCAGGGCTGTTAAATTGCTTTTTTGAGTTTTATCATAACCCCTCAATCTCTTTTTAGTGTAAATAGTCCCAATATCTGCAATTGCTCTTCATATTCAGTTTATGTTTCCACCCAGTAAAATCAAACCATTTTATGTTACCTTAAAAAAAAATCAATAGATTGGGTATGGCACAGACACTAATGTTAATGCTTTTTCCCAGTATTTGTGACTACTCCTGTTTATCTGTGATTTTATGCTTCAGCAAAACTGTATGCAGCTTCCAAACTCTTCAGCTGCAATCTGGTGGGCTCTGATGGAATTAATTTTGATTTTATCATCTTTATCTGCTCTTCAATATTTACCAGTACACCATAATCTCTTTTCTGTCAAACACTTTGTTCAAGACTTTTTTTTAATTTGTTCTATGTTCTTTCAGAGTCTTACTCTAATAACAACATTACATGATGTCCCTGCCTTTTCCTTACAAATATTTCAGATCTAATGGTATGATCACTGAATTCTAATTGTGTGTTTTATTGCTCAGCTTTGTTAATGTTTTGGAAGCAAAGTCCTGGACAATTATATCCTCTTGCATTTCACGCAGGTGGGGTATAAACCCAACAGACTCTGAAATAGAAAGAGTCCATCAGAAATTATAGTTTTGCTACTGTTTTTTTGCTCCCCGATTATTGCTAATGTAGTTTTCAAATTGTGAAAATTGGTAATCCTGTTTGATACTTTTTTTTTGTTATCTTTAAATCTATCTACATATTTATACTCTGTTTTGAAGATTTACTTATACATATAACTCTTTTCCTACTTCTTCCTTCCCATGTTCCCCTTTTCCTGCTTATATCACTGCTGTGAAATCTACAGGGGTTTTTGCTGTATTACTGGATTTCCATGATTTACTCAAGTTTCTATTATTTTGGAAATTAATATTATCCATTTTTAGGCTTCTTAATGCAAAAAATATAATTCAAGTTTTATACATACTGTAAAAAATTTGTTCCAATACAGGAAAAATTGGCTTCACTTAATTTTTTTATTGATAATAACATTTTCTTGCTGGAAGGAACAATCAGCCTTTCCATTTTCTCTTACTTTGTTTTTCTCATTATACCTTTTCAGATTAATAGTATTTTGCTATCACCTACTTTCACCTGAGATTCAATGTTTCCATTCCACTGTATATCCAGTCCTACAATTAGCATTTGCTAATTAAAAACATCATATTTCACTGTTAATAGCCACTGTGTCCTCTTCGTTTCTTTGTTCATGTACAGTTTATTTTTCTTAGTCTGCATTGTTTAAGTACCATGTCAGGACTGCCTCAATGCAGATTCAGAGCCTTCATCCATCAGTGACAAACTGAACTGTTTGTTCATCAAAAATTTTTGCTTAACTCCCAGATTCCTGAATGACTATAAGTGAGCTTGAACTCTTTACCTCTCCTCATCATCTCCCTCACTTCACCGTGGGGACTTAAATCTTGTTTTCAATGCCATCTACCTGGTCTAAATTTTGGCCCCCACTTCTCAGGAGTCTCTGTTTTTTTCTGTGTGCTCATGGACTCTACTATTCATGACAGCTCAGAAGCATCATGGCAATGGTTGCCAAAAAGGTACCTAGCACTGGGATTCACTGGTTCCATGTGAGGCTGCCAGCAGAGACACTGGAAAGAGAAATACACCTCCAGAGAGCAATTGATGTTACCTATCTTAGGCACATGCTGCAGGACAGGCATGAAGCTCCGCATTGGCAGTTTCTCTTCCTCTCCCCAGTGCCTGCAGTGGGAGCTCAGGTGACCAGCTCAGAGTTAGGGCCTTGCCTTGCTTTGGGTGGCCAAAGGTAGGTGTGATGAATCCCACCCTCAGGTTCAGGGCATGGCATCCAAAGATGATGCTGAGCATGTTACCTCATAAATCAGTCCTGTTGGCAAGGAACTGACTGGTCCACTTGGGATCCAGGCATTTAGCCACCATGCAGGTATGGAAAGAAGCAGGCAGATCCACTCCACATGGATATGAACTGGACTGAGCAATCTCACTGCCCAGAAAAGAGTTTGCTGCTGATGCTGTCACTGATTGAGCCTTCAGCTCCTACCAGTTATGCCAGGTTGTTCAAAGACCTTGTGTACCCACACAATGTAGCACAAAGCCTGTACTGCAGTTTCCAGATGTTGGCACCTCATGCAGCCAACTTGTGTACCCCACTGACCTGTGAGGTCACTTATTTAATGTGTGTTTAATCCTGCCTCCCTTATTTCTGGTCTGTCAAAAAATTTCAAATTCATCTTCAAGCTTAATTTTATAATAACCCATAGGTAGTTTAAATATTTCAGTCAGTTCACCTCCTAATCACCTTTCCTTGAGGCTAAATAATTCCCATTTCATCATTCTCTCAGCTACTGTGCCAGAATTCTCCAGTACATTCATCATGTTGGTTGTCCTCTACTGTACTTTCTCCATTTTATTTACATCTGTCTTCCACTCTCATGACCAAAATTGGACATTATATTCCAGATTTGGTCTACCACCACAGGGTCTTACATAGTAAAAATGTAATTTTATTGGCTTTGTTACAGCTATACCTCTTTCTTAATGTGTACCAGCATCTTACCAACCTTCTTCACTGCTGCTGCCTGTTGAACTGAGAGCATGAACTGGATCAGTCAAATACACCCAGGGCTTTTTCCTCTTCATGTTAACTACTTCATTACCAACTCATCCTTTTTTAGTTTAGTTCATCTCTGTTAATACCAGTATTATTTACTGTGTATGCACTAGTTTTCTGTGAAGAGAAAAGAAAAGGAAGTGACGAATTTTGCAATAGGAAGTGAGGATATTGAAACTAATCAGTGAATTTTTTTCTTGAAAACCTGGATGATTTCATTGGAATTTGTCTTCTCTTCTGCTTTATATTTCATGTTTCCTTTATGCCCTTCACATTTACATTAGTGCTATCAAAGCTATTCTATAAACATAAATCTCTCAGAGTTTCAATGATCAGCCCCATTTTAGTGTCATTTGTATTATTTAATAAATGTAGAGAAAATTCTTAAAAGGGACAGTCTGAGGACATAAGAGCAGGGATACAGGGAATGTTTAAAATCCTGACTAAATTGTTGGTCTGATTTTCTCACATTTTTCCTAAAATACCCCAAAGAAAATACTCCTATAACAAACCAACCAACCAACCAACCAACCAACCAACCAACCAACCCACAACCCCCACAATTAATGTGCAATGTGGACAAAGTTTCTGTCCAAGTAAATATGGATGATCCTATTTTCTAGACAAAGCCAAGCCTAATTTACTTCCCTTAAACATTTTGTCATGTAATCTTCCTAGGATTTCGTGGAACCTTGTATTTAGACAGATTCAGAATTATGAACCTTACCATAAATCAAGACACTTAGTTCTTAAAAATGTGTAAGACACTGATCCAGAGTAAAGCAACAGAATCAAACACCATACCAGGTAAATAGAGAGGAGGATGGGTAGACCATACCATTTTCTTCTGAATTCCTTATTATTTTAGTGACAGATGATTCCAGTAGTTGTCAGGTTGGGACTTAGGAAATTTGAGTTCAGTTTGAGTTCAATTGAGTTCAGTTTCAGGGCAAGTCATGTAATTTATCTTTGCCTCAGTTTCTCGCTGATGACAGGTTCCCTGTAAATGCTGAGTGCACTGGATACCACGGTCATAGGGACCATATAACAAAATAAAGGGC
The DNA here is from genome assembly GCA_013399875.1 of Gymnorhina tibicen. Lineage (NCBI taxonomy): Eukaryota > Metazoa > Chordata > Aves > Passeriformes > Artamidae > Gymnorhina > Gymnorhina tibicen. The sequence continues at coordinate 1,788,948 of VXAZ01007995.1, forward strand.
TCAAATGAAAAGCTCATTTTAATCCCATTTTGCTGGAAGCAAGGGCAATGCTTTTATGCAGCAATTAGACTTAAGCTGCTGCTGACCAAATCCTGAGACATGGCCAGGAGTCCTGCCTGGGTTTCAATAAGCTGGAGGGAAGGACAGAGGTGGTTTCTGGAGCAGCCACACATCATTAAACCAGTTTGCCTCCTGCACTCACTGCTTAAAAAATGTGACTTCCACATTTCTCATGAATCCTTGTCAACAAGTGCAGGCAGAAAGGTATGAAGAGGATTTACAAGGGCTAAAAACATGGGCCAGAATTCCCAGGAGGTTTATATTGTAACTAGACAAGGTATTCTGAAAAAATATTCAGTGTGCTCTGAGAACAAAGCTACTATAAAGATTTTCAGGAAGAAGTATGCCTTTTGACTGGAAATATTCCAGGTTGTTTGGATAACTTGGTCACTTAAAAAAAATAGAGAAGATATAAATGTAAAGTTTTTCATTAACCATCTACATTCTTCCCCCTTTCAGCTGTTCAGACTTCACATTCTGCCTTTATTTCAACATGGGTACCAATGGGGTGGCATTGAGAGCTATTTTTAATGCATATTTAATAATTCCAGATTTTTAATACTTATAGATATTTAATAGTTACGGACAAATTGTTGGAATATGATGCTTAAATACATTCAGATGGTAAAGAAAATATCTGAGGAGTCCTGAATTTCTCTCTGCCTACAGTATCAGCCAATATTTCAATAGCTGTGACCAAATAAAATGGATGCAACTTGCTATACGTCTGACAAAGCTCTGCTGATTTAGCTCACATAAGGACTTGACTCCAGTGTTTAAACCGAATACATATGATGGTATTTATTTCTGCCCAGAAGGCAATCAGAGGTAGGATTTCAAAACACAAATTGTACTGGCATAATCCATTTAGCTGGGATTTAAGGATTAAAAAAGAGAGTAAGAGAATGACTTGGATGCCCATGATGTAAATAAGATTAGATAATGAATCATTTCCTCATGCGTTGAGAAAATAAGATTAGATTGTTGGTGGTCATGTGAACAGTTTTTCACTGATGACCAAATCCAAACCTCTGAAAATAATCCTTTGCTCGTCCTCATCTCTCACACTGTATCAGGAATGTGTCCTTATTGCTGAGAATTTTAGACATCAAGAGTAAATACTGCAGTTCTGTCTGACTCTAGGATATGAGATAACAGAGAATTGGCAGTGCACAGTTCACCACCATTTCTGTTGTTCAATTTTTGCCATTATGGTTAGTTTATGAAGATTGGAAGCAAGCTGAGAACATGGGAAATAATGGAGCTCTGCCACTGCTTTCATCGCAGCCAGAGTTTATTTGGGGGTTTTTATGTAGCTTTTCTGTCCGCTATATGAGGAGCTGAACTCGACCGATTTGTTATGAGATAATAACTAATAGTCCTGGAAAATGGCACTTGTTTAGCCATCAACTAAACCTGGAAAGCAAAAGGAGCAAATGCTTTATTCATTGAACCTCCATCTTTTATACTTTTCAGGTTTCAGCTGTCATTAAACTTTTTTTACCAAAGTAGTTTTAAATTACCACATTAATTTCAAAATCAAGCTAAGTTCCTTACTAAGTGAACCATTTTCATCAGTATCTGAAAGAATTCATTATAAAGTTGATTCACTAAGAGCTCTCAACTTACTATATCAAAAGAACATCACAATTTTCACTATTCATTATATTCTCACAGTAGAGATTCGAAACATTTATTGAGCTGCTTACATTAGGGATTCATGTAAAACATTATAAAAGTATTACTGATTTTTTTCCTTTCTTTTTGTGGGTATTTTCCTTCCCATACGTACTTATGGGGCCAGTATGCCATGGCAGATGCATATTCAGCTGCTGCAAATCAGCACAGCTCTATTGACCTCCTCCAAGCTACTCCAGTTCATAGAGATCTGACCTATTAAAAATCTTTATTTCTGCTTTTGCACGTTTATATCCTAGTCAATTTTCGGTGATGGGAAAGGTTGAGATGAAGGAGTAGATCAATGTGAGACCAATTGCTAAAATTTTAACCGTGTTCATTTGTAGAAATAATGTTGTGTTACTGTGAGGTTTATATAATATAAAACAGTGGGGTCCATTTATGAGATGAGCTCTTATGTGCCACCACAACACAAATAAAACCCTTGCTTTTCTCATCCAGCAGTGGCAGGTAATAAAGGTGAAAGAATAACTGTACAGGGGAGAAGGCAAGCAAAGGGTTTGGACAATTGTTTACCCAAACCCTCAGTACTGTGGTGATGTGTTTGCATCAGCTCTTTTTTGTTGATTACTTTGTATTTGTAATGGAGTTTTGATGTAGTTTGAAGGAGCCGTATCTGCCAAAATCAAAAGTATATTCTACTGAGTAAACAGCAGGAAAATCTTAGTATAGTCTTGTTTTGTAAGTGAAATGAAGCAATTCCCTTTGAAATGGTGTTTCCTATGGCATTGAGACTCCTGTTAAACTGAAAGTTAGAAAATTATGCTCAGATCTAGTGAGCAGTTTTCAGGGAAACCTGATTTTACGTTTGACATGGCAAAGTGACTTCACCAAAATAACACAATCGCTCCACTGCCTGTCACACCGCTACTCTAATAGAGCTTTCCTGTCAGAGAGCAGATGGGAGACACCGGTCCCAGAGATAGCCTAGAGGCTCCAGTCTGTGAAGATATTGGTTTAGAACTCTGGATATCCCTTTTCATAGCACGTTATAGTGAGCAACTATGGCTTGTTCCAGTCTTTATTGGTGGCCTGTTCCATATGAATCATTCCTCTGCTTCTGAAAACCATGGCTTAGAGGGAGTTTGTCATAGAAGAGTTTTGGAGCTTATAATTCCTGAAGAAATCCTTCTCTTGGACATTTTCATGGAAAGAAATGTTTGGTTCCAGCATTTCCAAAAGCAGATCAATATCTACAAAAGCAATAAAACACCTCAGCAGAAGGACAGCAAGAGCAATTCAAGAGCAATTTGCCCCTGCCAGGAGAGCCTTGGGCAACAGGAAGCTTGGTGAGGAGCGGTGGATCTCAGTGGCACAATGTCCCACACCCAGCAGTGACAGAGCAGGAGCAGGGCACAGCGAGGCGTAAAGAGGCCTGATCACAAAGGGAAGACAGGTCTAGAGCAAGAAATACCTTGCCAAAAGAGGTGTTAAACCAGGAGTTAATGAATGACATAAACTGTATGTTTTCTGTAGGGTACTCAATGCTCGAGGTCTCCGGGGCAGCACCTTATGCTGGCAAAGGGAAGGCTTGGGAGTCAAGGGCTCATGGACACTGGACAGTCCTTCACCCAGCTGGCCCCTGGATCACCAACATAACTAAGAGTATATTTCACCTTCTAGAAGAACTTTCCTTATTGTCCCCAGCAGTGCTATACAATAACTGCTCCTAGGTGGTAACCAGTTCTTCCTAAAATCAGGGATGTACAGGAGTCTGAATGTTGGGATCCTTTTCCAGTAATGTAGTACTGCATTTTCAGATAGGATATCTATATGCAGGCAGTGTATCAATGTGTTAATATTCTCTGGAAGGGAAGGCTCTGGGGGATTTGTTTAACTACTTGATGCCTCTGGGTGCATCACGTACCATTTGGGTGCTTTGTGTGTTCTGGCAGTGGGATATAAACTCAGAAAAACTTTCAGCTGTGACTTTGCCTCCATGAATAACTGATGGGAAATGTGCCAAGGGTGTCAGAACCTGCTTTTAGAGAAATTATCAAAGAACTTTTGGGGTGTTCAGGCTATGGAGATGAGTTGTTCTGTCACAGCACTTTCTGTGGGGAAGTCACATTGTGCAGCAGGTATGTTGCTATTGTTACATTATACATTTGTGATTATCCAGGGTTAGATTAGCAGGGCTGATTTAGGAATTCATCAAAATGAGCTTGTACCTTCCAGGTTAACTTTGACTTGTAAAAATGCATTAAAGATGAACAGTCTTCAGTACTATGCTCCTCAGAATTTTATAGTGAATGAGCTACATGTCATTGATTATTTACAGAGCACTCCACACCATAGTAATTCCAAAGCAATATCAAGATATATGTATCCTGAAGCTTGTTGGAATGGAAAAAACGTTACCAGTGATATTTTGTAAAATAAGTACAGTATAAAGGTCATTGTGGGGAGGTGTAAAATTACAGGATATCTTGGCCATGAAATTCAGTTGAAATAAGTTCAGAAATTATTAATCTGTCCTTAGAGTAAAATGATGCATTGGCAAATCTGCAGTGAACTGAATTTCACTTAGGTTTTTGTTTTAAGTGGAAAACTGAAGGGAAGAGAAACCCCAGCTGCACAAAGATTTTCGATTTCACCATGTTCCCACAGAAGAACTGCAGTTTTGACAGGGCTTCAGCTTCAACTGGCAGCACGTCCCATAAGAGATTTTTTCCTTTCCTTTCTTATACAAAGACAGTGTTTAGTATTGTATCTCTGTGTGTTTGCCTGGAGCAATCTAAGGTACTACGGCTTTTCTAATAGCAATTCACATTTGATTTTCATACTGTGGCTGTTCAAGGTTTCCAGTAGTGTTCTAGTTTTAATTTGACAGAAATTAATAAGTTAAAGGAGAAAGATATCATACATCAGTGCTGTACAGTCGTATTGTCACACTTCCTAATTCGTTAGACAATAAGAATAATCTACCACTTCCAATTTAGACTCAGTAAAATAAACACATGTATATTAATGATTTTAAAATATTTCTGTTCAGTCAAGCATGTCTTCTTTATGCAGAATAGCATCAGATCAATAATTAGTTGCCATGCATTTTAATAACAAGAGTTTTTGGTTAGGATTGTTTTTCATAATTTTGCATTTATGTTTGACAAGTTCAGGAACTTGTCTTATTTGAAAGAAAAATATTAATGCAGAAATTACTTCTCATTGTATTACTGCTTGCCAAATCTAATATGTAAATACCCAGTAGAACCCATGATTATGTTAATGGAGAGAGGATCATAGAAATCTTGTAGACAGAGTCTATTTGTCCCACTTTGTTCCACACATCAGTATTCTCTATGGTACTTAATTATTTAGCGTTTTAATTTTAAATTAAAAATAAATACTGTACACGAATGATAATTTGAGTGAAATTATAGGAAAACATTGTCACAGTGAAATGCAAGATAAGTTTCCTTATGGTGTTCTTCTGGTCAAAAAAAATGTCGTGAGGAACTACTTATATTTCCTAAATTTAACTCCTTGCCATCATTATGGATCTAAAGAACACATATCAGTGACTGATCATAATGTGGAAAAGAAAGGCAGTTGAAACCATTGTATAGCCAAAGGCATAGTGAAAATATTATTTAATTCTGGATTTATTACCTCTGTGCACATTTTGTGGGGTATGAGGATTGCCACTTTTAGTTACAAAATTCACTCCTGGCATAAGAAGACAGTTTTATATATGGATTCTGATTTTTCCTAATAAACTTTCTCAAAATAAATAATTACCAACAAGCTTATAGCTGGAAATTTTGCCAAGATTTGACTGACCTAGAAGGTTGCTCTGACTGTAGTTGTTGGGTGATCTGCAATACCTGTCTGAAACAAGAGGAAACTTTTAATTCCTGCATGGACATGTCTGCAGAAGTGACCTTCCTCTAGAAAATGGCTTTTCATTTACATTAAATGCAGAGATTGACATCAGACATAGTTTTTCAGAGGAAAAAAAATGCTATGGATATGTGAAAGACCTAAAAACTGACTCCTTGAATTTGGTACCAGGATGGACATGAAGCTTGATCACAGGCATAAGGAGCCAGAAGCATCTCTTTTCCAATTCACTTTTGAATTTTTGGTGTGATCTACAGTGGCAGCTGATGGTGATCACTACTATGAGGCTGTCACACCAATACACCCCTCCTGATTATCCTCCTACCACACTGCAGGGGCTGAAACACAATATGATCTCAGTGACGAACTTCCTCATTTTCCATATCTATTCAATAGGAGAAGCAGTGTCTTTTCCATCTCTGCTTTGAACATGGATTTAGGTAGCTGTAGCCTTCCGTGTCACACCGAAAAGAATATTGATTTGTGTCACCTTTCACTTAGAAATTATATTTTTTAAAGTGTTGAAAAAGTATTATTTAAAATATTAAGTATACTGTAGGTGAGAATGTAGATTAATGCAACCAGGAGTTAAATTGTATGTAAATATATTTAGTCACTTGCCTCTAGGTTTCAGATCATGTCAAAAGAATCTTATCATAGAAATAAGGCTAGAACTAGAAGGACCTTAATGGGTCACTTTCAGGATTTCAAAATATTCAGCTGTAAATTTTGAAGGTAAATACAGGTGCTGATTCCTTTTCAGAGTTATCCCGTGCTTACTCTTCAAAGCCCCACTGGTGTTTAAGTGACTGTGCTTTTACCCAAGATACAGAGCCACCAGCAATGATCTAGATGTTAAAACTCTTGCTTCCATTATCCCTCAGACTGCAAACCTGTAGAATGTATACCTGTAGACCGTACTAATTTGTAGAAGCAAACCTAATTTCACAATTCCTTTTCCTCACTTTCTCCCTCTCAGGTACCTGACTTCACTTGTGGGCTTCACCTGCAGATGAGTGTTTTGTGACCAGGGACCTCCCTCCTTCTCAGCCCAGTTCTGGGATAGTTCCTCTGGAAGGCTCTCTGTCTTCCTTCTTGGTTATGTGTGAGGAGAGTTTTCTTTGCTCTCTTTACATGAGGAGCCATCTCAGAATTTTCCTTTGCTATGGTTTGACACCTTTGCTTTTCCAGACAAGTTTGGACCTGGACCTGGACTAAGCTGTGATCCAGTCACTTTCCACCTCGTTCCTTTTTAGCACGTTCCACTTCAACCACATTTTCAAACTCACCAGCTGGTTAGCTGCTTTTGCACTCATTGCATTTCCTTTGGGGGAGTTTGGAAGACGACCTGAGCTCTAGCAATACACAAACCATAAAATTACACGTTGTTATTGATAATACAGTTCAAGTAAAAGTCTGATTGTTGCATTGTTAATTCACAGTGGAAACAAGCAGGAAGTCAAATCCTCAGTTGTTACTGGTGCTCAAATCACATAATCCTGTGCATTTATATTGAGTTCCACCTTGCAGGTAGTCAGACTTTCTCTTGTTGCGCCACTCTTATGGAAGCCTCTTCTAGAACAACTTTGCTCTTATGATTAGAAACCTTCTACTTAAGTTACACCATTTATACTTTTTGTTTAGTGCCAACAACCATCTGTAGCAGAGAATTTTTTTCTCTCTAAGGTTTTTTCCATGTTAAACTGTTCACCCCTCTTTCTCTTGCTTTCACCCCTTATCCCTCCTCAGTTGTCCTTCTTTGCACCTGTTTGAGTGCTTTGTTCTCGATTGTGAGGAGGGGGAATATTCAGACAGTTTCAGAGGAGGTGATGATACGAGTTCCTTGTGCAGTGGTGTCAGTTCTTGGCATTTGGAAGTACTTTCCTGGGTACATCCTGAAGTTGCATTTGTCTTTTTGACAAGAGCATTACACTGACACCTCACAGTACCCGCAGCCATGGGGGAGCCTGGGCTGGTAAATCCAGCAGCCACCGTGAGCAAGCTGGGCCGATGCCGCTTGTGCATGAAGGATGGGAATATTTTTTGCAATAAATCAACACTTAAATCTTCACTTTGAAAAAAGTATCTGTCAGTTCTAATTGGTAAATTTTAATAGTTTGTAGGCTATAATTTAATAATGAAGGGCTGGGAATTCTAAATGAAACAGAAGACAAGTATCAAAGCAAAATTCATGATAGAAAAAAGTTACTGCTAAAAGTCACATTATCCATTTATTATATATGGCCTTGTGGTTATCTGAATAAATATTCTTCTTTGTGTGCCAGTGAACAAAATGGAAAGGTTTACTTGAAATGTTGAAGCATGAAATAATATATTATTTTTTGCCATCTTGTTAATGGAAGCAAGATAATTTTCAGTATAGCGGAGCCAGCTTTCTTCACTTAGAGGACAATTCAATATAGAAAGGGATAGAAATAAGTCACTTACCTTAGCAACATATTCCTGTTAAGTGGGGCAGCAAATCAATACCCCAGGACCAGAGGTATAGGACATTAATAATCTTTTCTAGAAGTTAAGACAAGAATAGCCTTTTCAGTGGCACCAAGTCCAGGATATAGCTGTGTACTAATAGAGAGATACTTAAAATTAAGATTGGAGCCATGTTTAATAATTAATTCCTACTTCACAGAGAAACTATAATCTGATTTATGAAGCAGGGTAGGATTTCAGTTAGTTTTGAAATGAGTTACAGACAGATCTCACATTAAAGTGAGCTGACCATGTGCATGAGTCTGAAATGGTGAATTCCATTTTGACTTGGCACCTATATCTCAGTCCTGTTGTTAGATAAATCATTGAACCTGTATGTTTTGATCCCTATACATGAAACCTTCCATAAAGTACTAACAGTTACAATCAAGCATCCCAAAGCATATTTAATACACCAAATATTAGGAATGGACTGAATTGATATTACAGATACATTTGAAATACATCTGCTTCTCTACGAAACAAGATCACTACTGTGATCAAGGCCAAGAGCACTTGAAATTTTTTATTCTAGCTTTTGATTTGATAGAAATAAACTATGGATTCATGGGGTTGCTTTGGAGGCTAAACTGCATGGTGGGAGCAACAGCGTGGTTCTTTGTGCATTGTAGAGATATTTCCACTCCCCAAACCTGTAAAGCTCCGGAACTGTGCACCTTGCTAGGGGTGCCCATGCCCAGAGAAAGGGCTCTGCAAATGTGGAGCCTTGTGTTTAACCTGAAAATCTGACAGGTATATATTCTAGAGAATTGTTTTTCCCTCTGTCGACACAAACCCCATTAGACTCCACAACACAGTTTTAAGCTCAAAGCCCTACAAAGTCAGAATTACCACGGAGAAGTGGCTAGATTGCCATATCCCTTCTGCAGTTTCAATTTAAGGGCCTGATCATCAAAGGAGGTCAAACTTTGGGCTTTGCAGTGGGTCCTGAACTGTCAGTCACTTGCTAATCATGCAGCCTGGTGCTGGGGATCAGGGAGGAGGAAATCAAGGCAGAGTTTGACTGCAGATCTGAGCGTGAGCTTTCAAAGGTGACATTAGAGAAACCCCACTTTGACTTGCAAACTTGGCACAGAGTCAGAGAAAGATTAAATCCAGGAGCTTTGTTTTGACAGGGGGACATTTCCAGCTGCGGTGACACTTCGCGTGGGTGGGTTTTAGCCGAACCAAGATGCTTGGTGGATGGGCCATACAGAACCCTGGTCCAACTGCTCACAGCACCAGAAGTTTGCTTTCCAATCAGACCTACACGTTCAGCTTCAGTGAATCTGCTGTTCTGAATCTGTGGAGCAATGCTTTTCAAATATAAGACATTATTGAAGTCAATAAATATAAAGAAATTGTGTTATACTGCAAAAAGGATAATAACAAATTTTGGCAATGCCTTAGAATATAATGTTCTTCTGATATTGTTCCATTGCAGGTTTTTTTACTGAGAGGAAATTATGAAATTTCAAAATGGTAAAGTCTCACAGGAATGGAAACAGTGATCAACAGGAAGCGTAAGATCCAGAATCACAGAGGTAAAATGAGAATTGAAGTCAACTCAGAAGCAGCAAAAGAAATTAAAACAAACAGTAGGAGTTTTCAGCCATCAAAATTAGATGACAGTAAGGAAAGCAACAGTGAGGTTGGCTTGAGGGATGATGAGTTTAAGATTGGCATAGTTGCTTTCCAAAACTGAGATGATTTTGTGGCTCCCTGTTCCATTTGGACAATGGCTCTGAACTTGGATGGGAGAAAACAAGAAAACTGGCTTTATGGGAGTGAGTTTGGAAGGGTGAAAATGATGCCTTTGAGGTAGAAGTAAAATTCAAGGAGTGGTTTCCAAGCATCTGTGTCCCAGCTGTCTGAAGGAATTGGCATTCGAAACTGCACTTCTGCTTGAAGGGTATTTAGGACTATGTTAAAGCAGGAGTGGCAAGAGAAATTTCAAATATGACTCCTGTATTTAAAATAGGAAAAAAACCCTGTCTTCTAGTTAAATGTAGGCGTATTAACATGACATCAGTAGTACACAAGGCATTAGAGTGCTTTTGGAAAGCAGAGGAATAGAGAGCATAGCAAATGGAAGAAGTAGGATAACACACAGAATAGGTTTACTGAAAGCAGATTTACGAGATTAACTTGATAATCTTTAGATTATCCTGATCTTTTTAGACAAAGAAAATGGCAATAGATGTGATGTGTATACACTGTGGGAGAAACATCTGACACAGAGCTACATGGAGAATTGTTTGATTGGGAATGATGAAGATTAGGCCCAGGATTGTAAAATAAATAGGAACTGGCTAAAGGAGATAATAACAGATGATGCTGAAAGAGGAAATACCAGGCTGGAGATAGCTAAAAGTGGAGTTTCTGAAGGCACAGTCTGGGGACCAATATCACTTAATATTTTCATTAATCAACTAAGCACAAAAAGAACCTGCTAGAGAAATGTGCTGATGGCTGGAGGTGGGAGGGTTTGTCAATAGCAAGGAGGCTGACAGTGTACAGAAAAACAGAATATCCTCAGGGACTGGGAAGATATAAATGGGATTACATGGAACAGTTCAAGTAGCAAGGTCAGGTAGCTGGGAACTAATGACAGTTTCTAATGTAAGGTAAGGCTTGTTGGTTGGACAGATACAGGAGAATGGGGCATATATTTGGCACTATATCAAAAGAAGCATTTCCAGTCAAGCTGGGAAAAAAATAAGGCCTTTTAGAAGCCCAAAGAAAGACTTTTTCAGGAATGTAGTGACCAATTGTAGCCACCTGTGTTTGAAAGAAAGAAATTCAACCTAGAGCAGGAGCAGAGAATGGTGAATAGTTCAGTGGGAGAAGAGGGATTGTGTCCTAGCATACTGAAGCCTGCAGAGAATCATCCATAAACATGATAGGAATGAAGGGGATTGTTTTAGGATTAGACAGTATTGTTACAAAAATAACTGTAAGCTAATCATCAGTAAATTACCCTGTATTTTGGAAGAAGGTTTCTAATGAAAGATGGGAGTTTCTGAAAAAGCCTTCCACAGCAGTGGTGGGTAGAATCCCTGTCAGTATTTCTGTGATGGAGATGGGTCTGAGGGATAAAGAAGATGTCTGTTTGCTGTAGCAGCACGTGGGGCTCTGTGACCACTGGACTCTGTCCCATCCTCCTGTTCTCATTCATTCTGGTCCCAAATTCACATAAATCCAATTCAGCTTTTACCCCTGAAGTCCCCTCAGGTGAGCCCCCAGCACCCCTGATACAGAGCAGGGTTACAACAGTTCTGCAGCTTCGGCAGACAGGGGTAGCAAGGAGATTCTCCAGCCTTAGGAAACTGGGGAAAGGAAAATGTTTTGCCTGTATCCACCTCTTCGGCAGTGAGAAATGGGGGGGTAGGGGGGTGGGAAGCTGTCAAACTTTACTGCATAAATATCTGAAACAGAGCTCCTCATAAATAAGAGGTGGGTTTGTCCAGTTATTATTTTGCCTAGTCCGGCCATCACTGTTATAATCCAAAACGTTCAGCTGAAAAATATCAGCTTCTCATTGACAAAATGAATATTGTCCCCTTCCCCTACCATTAGGATTCCTGGGTTTCTGCTAATATTTTTTCCATTTTCCATATTTAATTTGTCTAGCAGAATGAAATAAAAACATGCTGACATTTTCAAGGAAATCAGATACTTCCCCTGAAAGTTTTGATGGAAAATTTTCCAAGAGCCCTGAGGCTCAGGAGCCGGTTGCGTCGGGGTGTGGCCAGCTAAATCTGCTGCCTGAATCAGTGGGGGCAATGCCTGAGCATCTCTCAGCCCCTCCGGACCTCCAGGTGATTAGCTCTGGGAGGAAAAGCTCTTTTCTAGCACACCACGTGCGCTGGGTGGCTCCGGCTCTGCTCTCGCAGCAGTTCTGCCTGACCTTGATGCGAGTGGTGCAGAACGCGGAGCCGCGGCTGCCTCCCCCTCCCCTTCCTCCCCCTCGCACTGCGGAGGCACGGGAAAACTGACCACAGCCGAGCCCTAAATGTTTTATTTTTAACTTTTGCCAGACGACACGTGAATCTAAGGCCAAACAAAAAGAGCCGGGGAATGGGGTGTAAGTGCTTGTCAATGTCAGCCCCGATCATTGTCAAAGAGGGGCTGGATTCTGCAGCTCGCTGCATGCGGGGCTCGGGATCCTTCGGTGCTGCTCTGAAGCCACAGCCGTGGATGCCCAGAGAGATGGATAAAGGCAGACAGACATAGATACAGACTGACAGAATCAACCCCCAGACGGATGTTGCTTGAATTTACCAGAAATTAAGATGCGGAACTGCTTAAGAAAGAGTTCCATGATCTAATTAAGTCTCTTTTATGTCTCCTTTTTTTGTTTTATCCTCCACCCTCTTACAAAAGAGTACTTTGTGTTGTTTGCAGATTGAATTAGAGGAAAATTGTCTATGGACTAAATAAAATGGTTGCATTCTTTTGTACTAGAATTGAAGGCTTGTGTTTTTTAAAGGAGAAGAAAATGCAGTAGGACATAATAATGTCATACATTCTAACTTGCTCTTGCAAATCAGGACTTTCTGATATTTTCCTTTTCAATAAAAATTCTATTTATCATTAGCAAAGGAAGTGTTAATGGAATCAACTCAAACAAAAACTCATGCATATATATATATCTATATAAATAAATATAATATATACATTAAAAAATTCCTCACTGCTGAGAATGATCAAGCACCTTGTCAGCAATCCATATTATATTCGTTAATTTGATTCCTGCCAAAAAATCACTTAAGTGAGACCTTCTGATTTCTTTCTTTAACGCTTGAGGCTCCTTTCATCTAAGCAATGTTTATTAACCTATTTCTGAAAATCAGCAGAAGCACAAGCTATATTTAATTTGTTCTTTTCTTGTGCTTTGGGTTTGGTTGTTTTTTGGTTTTTTTTTTTCCCCAATGTATTTTTTTTTAATTCCAGTGTAAGAATTAGAAATTGAGCATTGGTCAGTATTAAAATAACCCACTGGTTCAGAGTGTAACAGCTGAGAGGACAAGAAGTAAGGCTTATTATGTTCTTTTATATTCTTTAGGGGACACTGATTTTAATTTAATTCCAGGACTAATAGTAGTGACAGCAAGAAAAGTCACTTGAAGAATAACACTGTGACCTGATGACTGCAGTGTGGGGCACAGCTTCACACACTCTGGTCTCTCCCTAGGCTTGCCAGTGTCCCCTTCTGCTATCCTGAACAGCAACTCTCACTGGGTCTCCATCAGAAAGGTGGGTGCAAATTTACTGAGCTCCTCAGTTAATTTGAAATTTGAAGATTAAATGTAATATAAGACTAGATAATCTTGTTCATACTTTCACACCAAAAAATGACTTAAACACCCAGTAAACAATCAACTCTGCAGTGAAACCAGAACAAATTTGGAGACAAACAGTCATCATAAGTTTTACAGACCTGGCAGATACACCTATCCCTGCATGGAAGAAATCCTGGTCCCTTTCCTATAAAAGGGGTTTTGCCACTGAGATGAACATGTCCAGGGTTTCACTCACACTTTCCAACACGCAGGCTTGAACAAGGCAGTCTGGAACAAGGAGAACTTGTCCCTGTGTTCAGCAAGGTTTGTCCTTCTCCCAGCTCTGCAGCCAAGGGAAAAACACTTGCCAAAACTAAACTATCTCTTGTAGAATTTACCTCAGGTGAGGTTGTGGCTACAAACTGATATAGGAAGGAGCTGTGCTGTCTGGACACCCCCAGTATTCCTACCAGGAAGGACGAACTTAGTTCATCCAAGTTGCTGTAAGAGGATGATTGTGGTAGTGAGATAGTCCTTATAACAATTATCATAATCTGAGAGCTGGAGCAGAGAGATACCAAAAAGGAGCAGGTAAAAAAAGTTATATTATTTTTTGACACTGTTTATTTAGAGAAGTGGACGGCCCTCAGTCAGGTGTTGACATCGCATCCCTTAGAGGAAGTCCTTCACCTTCCTTTTCAGGCAGGCAGAGAAATCAATGGGAGAACTTGAAGAAATTTAGAGACTGAATCAACCTCAAATTTTCTGAGAACCCGAAATAAATAAGCTTTGCTCGAGCCACTCAGTTCAAACACGTGCCCGAAAGATGTTATACCTCCCAAGTATCACTTGCATTTGTATACATTGGGAAATAGAGTGGGTAATAAATCTTCTTACTATTTATTGCTCTGCCAATATGTATCTTGGCAATATTAAAATATATGCATGCATGCTTATGAATTTTATTTCTCTTCAAAGGAACAAGCTCCTTGTACTAACAACCACAGCTCTGACTTGATAGACTCCTCTTTACCTGGCATGCCTATAGAAATCTCTAGAGAATTAGAATTCTCATTAAGTGCACTGGAAAGCAGAATTTAATCAAATGTATGCCAAAGCTTGCTGTTAAAAATATGCAACTATAAATTGCATTTCTGTAGAAGTTGTTGCAGTCCTACAGTGACCACTGAAGTATTTTTATTTATTGTACCATGAATACAGAATAGATAAAATTAAATTCCCCATAATCAATGGCTCCAATTTACATGTGTTGCTTGTCAAAGTGACTTTCTCCAGTCCCCACAAAATGCTATATAATGTGACATCTCACAAGTCTTCAGAAACATCCTAAGATGAATCTGAAAGATAAATATTGCAGTTGTGAGTCTTTCTGTCATGACTCAAATAATTTTAAAATTGCAGAGATATATTCCTCTAACAATGTTAGAATTGTTCTAATGCAGGATAAAATTGTAGTTTTAGTCTCTGTAATTTTTATAGCAGCTTGTAATTTCCATGCACTTGTTACAATTCTCAGATCAGGAAAAATTACAGGAGAAAATGTTCTCAATGGAAAATCTGCTCTGCTGCTCATCTTCCCCGTGAAGACTGTAGCCGATATTTAGAATCCAGGAAAGCTTTCAGGAGTTGTTTGATGCTGTGTCAAAGACAGACCATTTGATTTGGATTAGCATCATTCCTGGAGTCTGTTAAAGGGATAAGTGTGAGCCCACCCCCTGGTTTCTCCCCAAAACGTACTTGCCCAAGTACTGATGAACTCAATCTCTTCTGTTTGGGCCACTCCCCAGCAGGCTGGGAGAGATTTGAGAACCATAAAAAGTCAGAGTGAAAAGTTTGTGTTTTTTGGTTGTGCTCTGAATTGGTTTTAAGTCCCCGAATTAGATGATTATGCTATGATTACCCCAGAAGAGGTTTTAGAAGAAGCACTTGAGCAGTAAAACCCCTCAAAATGCAGGTACCTGAGGTCTGCTGGAGAGCTGTTGACATGTGTGACTGCCATTGAATGGACTGCACTGGGACTTTGGGCTGGTGTGGGGATTTGTACCCCAGCGATCCTTTCAGGTGCCCATGAACATAACGCTGTGCCAGGCTGCACAGACAGGCGCAGATCCATGGTTTTCTCTGGATTGAACTACCGGGAATACACTCTGGAGAGGTGCAAGGCAGCCCAGGGGAAACCCTGCACGGGTGTTTTGGTACATAAGGAGGGTGGTATTACTCCAGTTAGAATTTAGGGGAGGGTTTGTGCAGCTGAGGAAGGAAGAGTCCCTCAGGAGATGTGACAACATACAACGTAACATTTTGAGTTTATATCCAACGGGACAAACACGAAAATCTTCTGCTTGTTGCGTGTCTAGGCCAGATCCCTGTGCCTTTCTCTGTACCTTTGGGAATAGTCTGAATTTCCTGGCTGGGGAAGGGTCAGTTATGTCTGTTGTTGGTAGAGAACTGCCTGCATCCCTGCCCCATCCCCACAACAGCTGGGAAAATAACCCTGCTCTTAGGACAAGGAAGTTGTCCACAAAGCAAAGAGAGCAGACTCTCCAGGGTAGGATAAGGGACCAAAATGGCACATCCTGTCCTAAATCCATCAGGCTGGAATTAAGGGGAGGTGCAATATCACTGGCAGTACCTGGCTGGAGGGAATTGGAACTGGGGAGTGAGATGTTTTAAGGGGATGAATAAATAACACTAATTGCTTGTGTTTGACACTGAGAAACATTTTGTAACTCTGAAGCAGATTTTGAGAGACTTTTTTTGAGACCTGTTTTTTTTCCTCTTATAGTTAGTGCACAGCCTGTGTGCTAAACCCTGTTCTGATGCCTTGAGGCTGGTGGGAGATGGGGTCAAGACCAGACTTTCTGTGCAGTCTTTGGTCCTTTCTCATTCTCTGGCTGCCAGGACTGTCTCAGATATGGCCCTAAATCACAAACCTAGAGAGGAACAAACCTGGCCTAAAGCTTCCTGTGCTTTTACACCCTCGACCTTATTTGAGTCAGAACCTGAACAAACACCTTCATTTTTCAAAGGAAAACTGCTGGAGCACCAGTGCTGTCACACTTCAGGAGCCAGTTGCCTGGGTGCTCAGTGCTAAACCCAGCCTTTCTGTATCAGATCACATCTTTTTTAGCTCATTCTCCCCATTCGTAATGTCTGAAATTCTACAGTTATAAATTAAGACAAGTGGGCAGCACTAGACTTTCAGCTAGAAACTGATAAGCCTCCCTCCTCTCTTAAAATTGATGTATGTATTTTGTTCCCATAAAGAGCTGTTGGATACAGCATCACCTCAATTATAATGAAACAGCAAAGAAATTCCACGTTGGGAAAGGTTTTCTGAGGGTATATTCTCAGTTACTGCTGAAGATTAAAAATAACCTTCTCAAGCAGTAAATTGGTTGAGACAGTAACAGGACTAAAATCATAGTGAAATCTAGTAATGAAATATTAATGCTAGCATGTCAAGCTGGGAAAATAATAAAAATTCATTTTGCAGAGCTGCGTGGATCATATTAGTGGTGTCCTGAGCAAGCTCGATTTTAGTGCACAGGACTTTCTACCCGCGTGCTCCTCCTATGTACAATTCCTCAATTCCTATTAGCAGAAAGGGTGACCAAACTCTTGAGTCATGTAACTGCTTCGGGAGAGCAAAGAAACCCTGTTGGAGTACATGGCAGTAGCTCTCTAGAATTAGAAGGCATGTTGCGAGTGACACAAAAAGAGCTGTCAAGTACCTGGTGCTTTGCTTTACTGCTCCACTAAATGGCCATTGTAGAGCTGTGCCAGACATATGGGGAAATTTCATTTCTAGGGCAACATTATTTTGCGTGAAACTGAAATAAGATAAAAACTAAGCGTAAAGGTATGTTTGAATTTCAGATTGTGCTTGATCTTTGTATGCCAAGAGGACCTCCCTTGGATACTCAGCCTAGCTGCAGGCTTTCTTTCAGGTCCTGGAACCTGCAGCTTTCAGAAGTCAGGCCAATTTAAATTGTGTAGACTGTGCTGCTTTACATAACCCATTTGAATTTAAAAACCTGCAAGGTAAATAGGTACATTCTGCATACGCCTGTCCTACTGGCTTAGGGGTAGCTTTAATGTCACACAGTGAAACAAAGTGGGGAGAGGAAGCCCAGCAAAGCCCAGCCATGCGGCTCTAGCTGTGCACAGCGCTCTCTGGAGCAGGAGTGGCGGCTGATTCACCACAGCTGAGGTAACTCCATTGTATCAGTGTCCCTCATCATCCAGATCCAGGGCTTTTGACCCCACAGGGCACCTCGTGTTGTTAGCAGTGGCTATATCCCAGCGGGAGGTGGCTGAATGGAGCTCCTGGGCGGTAACAGGACTGTGTTTGTTACTCTGTACAGCAGGACCTCCAGAGAGCCCATGTTGGAAGCAGGGTACTGAGCCTGAGGTGGGTCTTCACAGGGGCAATGAAACCCACAGGGACAGACATAAAGGCCTTGTAGCTACTCTGCTCTGAGGGGAAGGGATGTAAATATAGATAGAGGCTTTTTACGAGGCCATGTAGGAACAGGACGAGGGGCAATGGCTTTAAACTGAGAGAGAGCAGGTTTAGATTAGCTATTAGAAAGGAATTGTTCCCTGTGAGGGTAGTGAGGCCCTGGCCCAGATTGCCCAGAGAAATTGTGGCTGTCCCATCCCTGGACATGTTCAAGGCCAGGATGGATGAGGCTCTGAGCAACCTGGGACAGTGGAAGGTGTCCCTGCCAATGGCAGGGGTTGGAACAAGGTGATTTTTAAGGTCCCTTCCAACCCAAACATTCTGTGAGTTTATGATTTTGTGAAATACAACAGGCTTATTCCAAAGGCCTTCAGAAACCCTGCTCCTCACCCCGAGCCGGGGTCTTTCCTGATGCCAAACAGCCACTGAGTTTCAAGACTGAATTAACTCCAGGACATCACTATTGTGCATTTTTTTTGCCTCCCTAGGGCCTGAATACTACAGGGGTTTGCTCCCCTTGCAGCCTCAGAGGAAGACTCAGTCAAACCTAATACAGAGCTGCTTTGCCACCTGTGTGTTGAGGATAAGAAAGCTAAAAAACCATCGCAGCAGCTTCCTGGACAGCTTCCTGCCCGTGAGCATTCCTGGACAGCCTGCCTGTTAGCATCACCTCGCAGCCAGGTCCCTCAGGGACGGACCCCCTGGCCTGGATTTTGCCTGTGCCCTTCAGATGAGCCTCAGAGCCCTTTGTGGGGACACTCCAGGGTGACTTTGCAGAGCGTGGGTGCGTGTGCCCTGGGGCAGAGCCTGGGCAGGGTGATCCCAGAGGACGAGGACAGAAACGGAGCACGGAGCATAATCTGTTTTAATGGATCCTTCTGCTGCTGCTGAATAACTTCCCAGTTTGGATTACTTTTACTGCAGGCACGATTAGTTAGCAATTGACAGGGCAGGGGGTATCAGTGGGGAGTCCGCAGCTAGCTAAGAATATGAGCCAAACAACCATTATTTTCCAGCTTATTGGGAGAAAAACCTGCAGAGAGCAGAAAGTTTGTCCCTCACTGTTTTCCTGGGTAGGGGTGCAGTCTTGAAAGTGATGAGACAAACACTTGAGGATGGCTGATAGCACTGGAGTGCAGAAAAACCAAGGAAATGATACTGGATCCCAAGGCGTAGGAAAAAAAAGACCAGCTAAAGGCAGCTCAGTATTAGAAGAAAAGCTTCCTGAAACCATGTGAAGTCACTAAAACAAGTCTCTGAAATGCTACACAAATGGTTCTCACCTCCTTCCACCTGAAAGAACCGGGCATGTTCACAACATGTTTCTTCAGTGCTTGCCTTTGAATAATGAAACAAAATATAATGGTCAGTGAAGTTAAGCCACGAAGAGTAAATCAGTTCTGTTTCCATCAGAAAGCAGCCTGGAATACCCTGTACCACTGAAGCCATCTGTAGTTCCCACATCGGTTTTCCTCTCCGCGGCACCGAACATACAAAATCAGCAGGTGCCTTTGAACGCTCTCTCAGCCACATGGAGAAAATAGATAAAAGCCCTCTGGGCCTCCTGTGTGTCTATGTGCAACCTCACCTGTGTGACACCTGGCTGTGCCCAGCACAGAAATAAGCACAGGCAGGCTTGGCAGCCTGCTGAATCCGCATATTTGTGCTGGAGGAGAAAGTGCTGCCAGGAAGCAGTGACCTGCCTCTCTGCAATGATGATGTGCAGCGTCCCAACAGGAGCAGCTTTGTTGTGTGCCAAGCACCTCTGAGACAGAGGAGGCTGTGCCCAGTTTGGGAGAAATAAAGCTCAACCTCCTCCTTCTGTTATTTGCTCTTCTTGTGGAAATTCTACTTCCCCTGATCCACTGCAAAATGCTGTCTTCACTCTTCAAATTTCCCAACTACAGTTGTGGCCTTTTCAAGAGAAAATCCCTTTTTAAAGGTATCTGGGGGCATGGCAGATTCTTCAGTGCCCCTAATGTTCCATTGACCTTCCCCTGCCTTGCCCAGGCAATGGCACAGTGCTGGTTCCATCTGGGGCAGTTCCTGACATGTTTAGTGCCTGGAAAACCCACTGGCTCCATTTTCTCAATGGCTGAGCACTGACAGTTCCTGCGTCCCTCCTTTAATTAGACATTCTAAAAAGTGAGAACAGCATCAAACAAGGTGAGGTCCCACTATTACTAACTAGCAAGTGACTGTATATTTAGATACTTAGAAAAATCCGAGTAAAAACCCGTGAGCTTAAGATCAGAGACAAAAAAACCCCTTTTATCTTTCGGAGCTCATTTGAGCTCTCAAGTCAGGGAATGAGCCCACTTCCCAAGACCTCAGAGCCAGAGCTGTCTCTAACCTCTGCATTCAGCATTGCTGCCACTGGTCACAGCACCAGCAGCAGAGACCCTGGCAGTCAGGATCTGCCCACCGTGCAGTGCAAGGGTGTCCCCTAGGAAAGCCACTGCTTTTGCCAGGCACTCAGGGCACGGCACCAAACCCATGGGAGCCCCCTGTGCCTGCAAAGCAGAGGCAGAGGAGCAGGTGCCCCCCTCTTTCCCAGAGTGTTTGCTGTGCTGGTTGGTGTGGGGAGCAGGGCAGCACTGAGCCCTGTGTCCTGCAGAAAGCCACAAATGCCAGAGGAAGATGATGAAGTATGAATTCAAAGGTTAGGCTATTTTTTCCTCCTAAGCTCTAAAGGAAGGGATCACTACCTTCTGAGATGGATGGTATCATTAATCAGGCACTGAGAGTTCAGTCCCTTGTACGATGCCAAATCATCTGGACTTTTATCTTCCTAGCCCTGCACAGGAGACAAATGCAGGCCTGCCAGTGCTTGGGAAGGGGGGTGGGGAAGAAGTTATTAGGAGAAAATTTTTGAAGCATAAACAAAATTTCAGCGAAAGGTTGTTCCCACCATGACACGATTATAAATGAGATGATCAGCCACAGAGAACATATTTTTGTGGCTTTAGCAAAATTCCGTTTCTGTTCTAATGGTAGAAGTAAAATATTTAAAGGGAGAAGGAGAGGGCTCCTTTAAAAATTCCAGATATTTTAATTAATGCCAATAGCATTAAAATATTATGGCTTGAGATGCTTATGAAAAGTCTCTTTTATTCATTAAATTTTCCAGACCCAACATAATTAGAATTCTTAACATTCGTGATCTCTCAGCATTGGCTTCCAAAATTAATGGTCTGAGTAATTTCTTACAGCAGATGAACTGAGTTTCAAAATAAATGTATCGCAGTAGTAAACATCAGCTTTCTGTAAAGGAAGAATGTGCCAGTCAAAGACAACTCTCAGAAAGAAAGCACCCTCCATTTTCTCTCTCCTGGATTTCCATATTCAAAGGGCATAATGAACGATTGTATTCCCGCAGTCAAAATTTAGGGAATCCACAAACAGCAGCCGCCTGCGACACTCGTGCGTGCGAACCACGCAGTGGTTTTAGTGTCACACGTTCCCTCTGCCACCCTGGGTGCAGGAGAGGCTGGTGCTCAGGATGGGTTTGGGAGCACAGGTGAGCCAGGGGTGCTTTTCCCACAGGTCCCTGCTTTGTTGGCTGTGGAGGTGGGGAGGGCTGCGGGAATGCAGCTGGGCACGGGAGGCTGTCCCCGCTCAGCCGCCTGGATGGTCCTGCCAAGAGCTCTGTGGGCCTGGGAAGGGCGTTTAACCCAGCGTTTTGCATGGGGTTGCTAAACGTTTGCTGCTCATTTTGGCACCTGATTTCCAGAGTGTGGACAACTTCCAGCTGCAATTCCTGCTGGTGGGCTGTGAACCCAGGAAAAGCCACGCCGAGCTCGGAGCTGTAAAACCTGCCGCTTCCGACCGGGCACAGTGGGATCTCGCAGCACTTCCTGGCAGCCTCCTGATGGTGAGACTCAGGATCCTGGATCCCATTCCCAGCCCTGGAAAGCCAGCAACTCTGGTGGGTGCAAATCACTCTGCCTGTTCCCCTCCATCTCCTCCTTGTTCCAGTTCTGCTTTTTCTCTCCCCATCTCTTTGCCTTTGGGATGGGGCTACTCCCTTCTGCACAAGCTGGAGGGCAAGATGAACCCAGCAGGACAGGATCCTCAGAGTTTTTAGGATTCTCAGTGAAAGAAAAGTCTTTGCTGAAGAAGTCAGCAATTTGGAATTTTTCCAAATGCTTTCACCTGGCCACACTTGCATAGATTTTCACGGCAGTAAAAAAAAGGCACATCCTTAATACAAAGGTCACAGATCGACTAAATTTCTACTCCCCTATCCAAACTGTAAGGAATTGTGGTGCATCTTAAAGAAGAGGATGTCAGTTCTTTTTCTCTTTTACCATTACAAAACAGTGCATTGTTCCCTGGCCTTGCCCTTGGGAATAGCTATATTGTTTTGGCTGAAGCTTTCCAAAAAAATTCAGCCTGCGGCAGATGCCCAGGATGGAAAAATGACAAGTTACTGGTCAAAATATGACAGTTATAAGCAGCTGAAAATAGAGTCTTGTAATTGGAAATGTCAGATGGTCTTGACAGTAGGCAGTGCTACCAGCCCACCAACCTCGGGAAGTTTGCTCAGGATTTCATGTGTAGGTAGAGGCAGAGTGTGCACCTCCTAGCAGTCTTGGTAATATTATAAGTGGCACAAAAAGGAGCAGCAAAGTTTTCTGGGTGTCAAAGCACGGCATGAACAGCATTCCTGCTGCTGGCAGCTTTGCCATCTATTTGGACAGAAGCTGGAGAACTGCTGTGCCAGCTTAGCACAACCCCACTGCTACCTCCTGCCTCTGGGGCCAGGGGAAAGCTCTGGAAACAGAGCAAGGACTGAACACCCATCCACGGCTCAGCTTCCCTGCAGCTGTTGCTTTGGGAGCGGAGTTGGGTTCCCTGGCATTTGAACTGCTAAACTGGGGCAATTTTGCAGGGAGGGAGGGCAGGTCTGTGTCTGTCAGCCCCTGTGAGCAGAGATCCTGCCCCCAGCACTGCTGTGTGGTGTGCGGTGGGAGTGCTGGACCTGCTCTGGGTTTCTAGACAGTTACTGGTCTGGTGTGCGTGCAGAAGCTGGGTTTGATTCTCACAGCTTTCCAACTTTAGCCACCCATTAGACTTTAGAAAGGCATTTGACTTCTGAGGAGTTTAGAAGGCTCCAGCCAGAGCTTGCACTTGAACCAGCTGGTCACTGCCTGCCTTTCAGACATCTTCCCAGGAGGGAAATTCACCTTTCCCTGGTGCAGGGGCAACCAGCCAGCCCTGTAGTCAGTCACTGCAGTTTCATTAAGTTTTATATTTAACTTCCCCTCAGCACCTGGGACCAGAAGGAGTGTGTTAGTGTCTTGGAGCTGGAACACTACATTGAATTACCTTGTTGGTTTATCTGGTCATAACAGCAAGAGAGATCCCAGTGCTCCAGTTAAGAGTCTGTCAGCATTTCCATTATAAACCCCTTACTCTCAAGAGGTTTTAACTTAGCTTTAAAAATCTGTTCCATTGCACAAACTTAGTTTATAACATGGCAAAGAACAGTATTTTATCTCTTAATATTGAAAATACACACAGAGGCAGTTCATACCGAAATATATATGTGTGTTGCCACACTGAGTTTAGGCAGTGATCAACCTGATTGGTGTCTTCTCTGCTTTTTAATTTAGCTGACACGATATTATTGCTCTGGCTATTTTAATAGATAAGCTACTGTGGTTTCACAATCTCTTCCATTACTGGCACACAACGCCTCTAATATATGTTAATATGATTATTCACAAGTGCAGCAGAGTCACACTGGAGGAAGCGTAAGAGGTTTGGCACAAAGGGTGCTTGCCCTCCTTTTCCTTTTATTCCAGACACTCATTCAAGGACACTTAACTCACCCTCTGAAAAAGCAAAGCAAAAGCCTCGACCAGCTGCCTGGCAGTAAAGATTTGGCAAATGTGTTTCTTTAAACAAAAAGATTCTTCATTTCCTATCAGGAAGCAGCTGGGGCAGGGTCCTTCAGAGGAGCAGTGGCTGTTTGTCTCACCTGAAGATCCAGCCAGAGGATAACATCTTTGGATGGGAGGGTTTGAACTCCACGACAAAAAGCACCATTCCCATCTGGGGCACGTGGCCAGACAGCAGGGCTGCTGCACATGGTCCCTGTTGGGCTCAGTGAATTGTTTACAAGGTTTCTTTTTTTCCAGACACAGGCTGGCGCAGAAAGGAAGCTCCTTCTCCTGAAGCCTCCAGCCCTCCTGAGAGCAGGTGAAGCTTGCTAGACACTGGGCATGGTAAGCCTTGCAAGGAGCCTCCACAGGAGTGTCAAATAAAACATATCCCCTAGACATTTATCTTTCTTTCTTCTGGACAAATTGCTCTTTATGTGTTAAAGAAAAATATTTCCCAGTCTCTCTGACTTCTAAAAACCCAAGGCAAGGCAGCTCATGCCCAGGAGACCCAGAAGTGGTTGCATGGTGCTACAGCCTGGCTACTTTTGCTTTCCATCCCCACCCATATCACACATCCCTCATTTCTTCCTGCTCTTCCGGTGGTGGGGCTGCTGAATTTCAGACAGAGTTTGCTCAAGCTGAGATACACCTACAGCTGCTGCCTCTGGCTGTGCTTGTTGGAGGCAGCTTCCAAGAGGAGTCAGGATTTTCTTGCCCACAGCTTTCCCCTCTCTTTTTCTGAGCTCCACTTCCCTTTTGACACTTGCGGTTGGAGTCTCCTCTCACACACACGCTCCCACCCCTTTGACACGGCTATTTTTCAGGTCTGAAGTTTTTAAGATTCTATTTCTCGTAAAAATGCTGGCAAAGGGCCACACAGGTCTGTGGACCAGCTGATAGGGATTAATCTCAATCCCAGGCTGCCGGTTTCCCATCGATAGCCAGGGCTACGCAGGCACGGCTGCAAGCCCATGATTCAGCAACTTCCACTGATTAATCAAGTCACTTGATTTTTTATGCATGCGAGCGTGCCCAAGGCAGCCGCGATAAGTCGGCTTCCAGGCAGAGTGTTAGCAGTGCTGGGGATGTCAAAGGGCTGGTGATATTGATATAAATACATAGAGAGGCGTAGTTTTCTGATTAGTTTGTGGTTTTAAATAGTCTTCAGCAGCGTTCGTTCCGTTGATAGAATCCTTTCCGCAAATTTCCATGCGCGCTGTACCTCTGATGCTGCATTTCTTAATTACGGATGCACTTTATCTGAGTTAAACATGTAGCAGGCCCCTCAGCATAAATTATACTCGGGGTGTGTGTACCGAGAGCACTTCCCAGGTGTGTGAGAGGATAAGTGCTTGTTAAAGCAGCGCACGCATCTCAGGAAAGGTTTAGGAAATCTTTTCATTTTCAAAAAAACCCACCCTGCTAAAATCCCAATTTTTGTCTGTGGCAGGGGAATGCTGTATCTTGTATTTCCTACCCTGTGGCTTGGGGATGTGCACACAGAAGTCCAGATGCTGATGGGCTTAGTGGCCTAAGTGTGTGCTTTGAGACAGCATGTCTATAGCTCTTTTATTGACACAATCAAGTAGTAACCAGGGAAAATGCCAGTATGTTTTCCTGGCATCCTATAAAAAAAAGAAAAGAGAAGGGCACCTGCATTTCAGAGATCCCTGGCACAGCTTTGGTCATCCTAATGCTGCAAAAGACAGCTTTTTTGAGGGTTCACAGCTGGTGAGAGTGTGAGAAGTAGGTCTCAGGCTCATTTACAGCCCATGGCTGCCAGTGAGTGCCCAGCAGACCTGGGGGTCAAAGCCAAGCATGGAAAAGGCAGGGGAGCAAAGAGTTCGGGCTTCGAGGCTGCTCCAGCCTCCTCCTCACACCCAACCCTGTGTTTTACTGGTGTGTTCAGGTCCAGAGGCTTCACTGCCTTCCTTGTCTATCAAGGTTTCATAGCCGTTTCCTCAGTGCAGGAGATCAGGAAATGTGACTTAGCCTCAGGTGGTTCTGCCAGGTGTAAAAAAACTTAAGAGCAGTGTGTTAGAAGAACACAGGAGGCAAAATCAGGGAATGAAGGCTTGGCTCCAGGGGAGTCAAAGGGATGCACATATTTGTGCTTGTCAGAGTTTTTTCATGGCAGCAGTAATTGTTGATATTTATTTTTCCTCACTTCAGCAGAACAGTGTTTGTTAATAAATCTAATAATAAAACATCCACAACAATTGCCAGATTTGCCAATTTTTTTTTCTTCAATAAACTGAGTATGAAAAAAAAGGAATTTGTGTTTCCTCTTTTGCTTTGTTTTTCCTCCGTGTAAGAATAGAAGACCTGGGGTAAAGATATGGAGCCTGTAGGGAGCACCTCCAAGAGTGACTTTTCCTGGCCAGGGGAGCTCAAATATAGTTTACACAACTTGCATTGTGAGCTGCAACATTTATTGCAAATGCACCAATACAAAAACCAAACAAAACCCCAACCCTGCTAGAACTGACTCACAGATGGACAAATTTGTTATTGTTTTCATGATCTTTTGCAATGTGTTTGCAGGTTTCCACAGCCTTGTTTAAATTCAAGCAAGGACCTTTTTGCACCAACTTTGCAGGATTTAATTTGTGAGTTGTACATTTAATTCTCCACAGCAGATGGTGATGTGTGGGTGTACTGCTGTATATTTGCAACAGATTCCTTATCCTACAAAATTAATTGTCTCATGTGCTGATTTAAAATCAGAATTGTATTGTTTGTAAAAAGCTAATTCTTGCATATCATTTTGCTGGGACCTGTGCAATTCCAACAAAATGCAAAGGAAGAGAAGTCTAAGTGCTGCTTTAAAACAAATGGATTGTGGCAACTCTAGTCAGTCCTGATGTTCAGACTGAGGAGGTAATGACTGTGTGTGTTTAAAAGTCACTAAATAAAATTTACTATTTTGGGTCTGTCAGGTTGCCTCGATGTTGCCATGAGAAGGTTTCTGGGGCAGTTCAGCCACACTCAGTGACACACACAGGGATAGCCCAGCACAGCCAAGGCCTCCAAACTGAACCCCAGGGTTTTAAGGGTTTTTTTTCCTTAGCAGGGATTTATTTGTAAATGGTTGCTCTGTCAATGGCATTGCTTATGTTCATTTTCAGAGTTAAGGGGATTTTTATTTTTGCTTCCTCTAATTTGATGAACTCGTGTGTCATTATGAAACACCTGTGCTCTGGCCATGCAGCATCTCAGGCTCCTGCCTGGGTTTTGGAGGAGAGAGAGAACTTGGGAGTATTTCAGTAGAGGTCAGACACTGCCAGACTCACCAGTGCCACGGCACCGCCTGCTCTGGCAGCCTTGGGTGGCACTGAAAATGTGGCTTTGTCTAGGACAGAGTCACACTGGTGGCCTTGGAAAGGGGGGAACCCAGGGCCTGAATGGTTGTGGTGTTAAGCAAGTGTTCAGGATGGGCAAAGTAAGGCCAGAGGTGGTCGTTCACCTGCCCCTCCTGCTGAGTGATGGCTACTGGGCCACTGTGGCTGGCTAATCAGAAGTGGAACTTAGGAAATTTGGTTAAGTGAGGGACTGACGCAGTAGGTGCTGTGGGCCAGGCAAGACAACGGCCTGCAGGGAGAGCCCCCAGTGCCAGGGACCTGTGCCATGGGGGGCACTGGCAGAGAAGTAAATCCCATCCCATTTGTCCTTCAGACACGGGAGCAAGGCCGGGCACACCCCAAGGATCACCCAGTGGCAGAACAAGGATGTCACACCTGACAAGTGCCCGGGGGCCACAGCAGCACAAGGCTGCTGGCTTGGCTGGAGGGCTTAGGGACAAGACACTTGTTTTTGGTGACCAAAACAAGCTTCTGGACTTGTTGGCAGAGCAATGCTCCACTTAGCACGTGGGTTTGCTTGCTCTCTGGGAGAGGGAATATGAGCCTGCTTTGGATTGTGTTTGCCTGTAAGCAGCCATAGCTGGGTCTCACTTGCTGGCAGCTCCAAACCCCACTGATGTGAGATGAGAGGTTTATTGTGGAATGAACAGAATAGAGGTTTTAGGATTTTGTTTTCTGCTACTGCACAAGAAATAATTTGCAGCCATGTAACATTTAAAATCTGAATGAAACTTAAGATGAAACATTTTAAAATATGCTGGATTGACGTTTAAAAATATCAGTGACAACTTAGGAGCGTGGCAAGCAAAACTTCCAACTGTGTCTGAAAAGCAGCTGTCGAGCGCGTGTGTGTGTGTGTGTGTGTGTGTGTGTGTGTGTATCCATCTTCCCAGCTATTGCTACTTTGAGTAGAAAGAGTATTTCAGAAAATTGCCAATCTGGAAGAACGAGTCTGATTTCTTGACTTTTAACTGTGGGCGAGTTAAATCAGGGTGCCTTTGTATGACCCCTCCTTTTGGGCACTTTTTTTCCTCAGTGCCTTTCTAAGGCTCAGCTCTGGAAGATTTACAGGAACAGGCTTTTTAAAACACAGGTTTTGTGTTTATGGGAGGTTAGAAACAATTCAAGCTTGGTGACTCTGCAAAGTTTCTCGTCTCCTGATCGCCCCGGTGCTGTACTGCACGTGATCCCACTGGAATTTCTCGAGCACACCAGTGGCACACTGTTTTTGGGAGAGGCCTCTGAAGTGCCTCTTGCACCAGTACCACCACTCTCCTGGATGCTGAAGGTACCCCCAAAAAGCACCTGGGATGAAAGCACTGTCCTGTGCATGGGGACAGGGGCTGCAGTGCAGCGATGCCCAAGTGCAGCATCCCACAGGGTTTGTGTCTGGGTGTGGTCGATGCCTTGTGTTTCCCTCCTGCAGCAGTCCCTGCTTGTGCCCAGGTGATTTGTCCCCTTAGGAGTTACTGAGGCTCAGCTGGATTGGCTCCATCCCATCCTCCTGGGTTTAAGAAATCAGTTATTTTTAGAAGAGAGATACCGTATTAGTCTGAGATGTCAGAGCTTTCATGAAGTTATGCTGGATTTGATCTCCTTTCATTTTGCTCTGTATGCACAGTGAATTACTTCTGTGCAGGGAGCTCAGTCTGCAAGATCTCCGGGGCAGGGAGCAAATCGTCACCGTCACCACACTCTGACCTGGCTTTACCCCATCTTTCTGTAGCCATGTAAGTGAGATGTGCAAGGTAACAGCCTTGCCTGGCTTCTGGTGCTGGGCAAGGCTTCCCCGGGACAGCTCTGGGTGTGCCTCCTCCCCTGAGGCTGATCCAAGCCCCCAGGCAGCAGCCTGTGCCTGCTGTAGTGCACCCAGACCCCCCTACCCACCCTTCCCACTGGAAATGAGGAGCACCAGAGTACTTGTACGTGTGGCTGCTACAAGTTCAGGGTCAGCAGGAAAGCTGAACGGCCCCAGTATGAATTTAAGGGTAGCTCACTGCTCCCTTGGAGCTGCCAGCCATCATTTCCCAACACTTACTCCCCTCTCAGTGCGTTCCAAGCCCAGCTCCGTGTCCAAGGTAAGCTGAAGTGGAACACAAAGTGAATGCACTTGAAACACCCTCCCCCAGGTGATTTTCCATTTATGCAGCAGGCTCACTAATTGCAGAAAGAGTGATTACCCTTTCAAGAAGGAAATATAAACCTTGATTACTTTGAATGTGTGTTAGTGAAATGTGGCTCTGATCCCAGCTGGGCAGAAGCTGTGTTTCAGTAAAACTTTCTGGAAACGCTCCCATAGGATCAGCACAGGGAACCTGTCTGTGACTGCTTTTATCCTCTTCCCCTTTGTGATACTCTCAAGAGGGGGACTGAACTTTGCATCCCCGATCCCTAAAGCTGGCAGAGCCCTTTCTCTCAATGTTATGGGTGTGATTCAGCTCACAGGAGCTCACCAAGCTACTGAATGGCAAAACAGGTACTTTATGAGATGTAAAGACAAGGAGCCAACAACCTCTGAGTGGAAGTGGGGAGATAATCTGAATTAAAACTGGCCCCAATGCCAATTGCATGCTGTCTTAAGAGCATCCAGACCATACAGTGATTTTGGTCTCACTACTTTCTGAAGAAAGGACTGCAGAAAAATTAGGTGACAACCCCTAACAAATGCTATAAAGCAGACAAGAGCCATAGTAAATAGTGCTGGTTATAAAATATCACTTTCTTAAATGGAAAGTGCAGGTTTTTTCTAAAATGGGCTGGTGCATGTTGTAAAGTGTATGTATATATGTATATAATCAAAATATGTATATGTATATATGTATATACATATACAGGTAGATGGAAGGATGGTGTTTTTCAGAGCCAAGTCTTTAAATAGACCAAATTAACCACTTCTGCTTTTTACTATGGCATGGTGAGGTGGATTTAAGGATGAATTAAGCAAGCTGTAAATTTAAGAACAAACTCATTATGTGGCTTGAAATTAATTATTATAACCAACATGGTAACTTAATCTCACAAAAACACGAGTTTATTAATAGGTGAAGGAGCTGAAGAACCACACAGTCCATCCAGCCCTCTGATAGAGTTTCCTAATCTCAGTTACGAAATTCAATGCTGCAGTTTTACAAGGTACATATTCTCAATTAGTGAATGTTACAGAACATAAACATGAAGTGAATATTTGTATTAATGAGATTCAAACAAGTCAACTGAAAGAAGTATCAACTCTAGTTATAACACATGGTGAAAAGAATCAAATTTGGAATGTGATCATATATACTGTTGTACATCAGACAATATGTACACTGTTTCATATTGCATGACATTCATAGCATATTCATAGAAAAGTCAAACTAAATGATGGCTTAAAAACTGTTATTATCACTGAAATTTGCTCACTATGTTTTAAAGTGTTGATATTGACTGAGTTAATATTTTCATTGTGTAAAAATACTGTATATAGTAGAAACCCTTCAGCATCTTCCACATTCAAATAAATGAAAGTTACAGTTTGGTATTTGGTGTTCAACATCTTAAATTAAACGGCCGAGTCTTTCTGGCCTTCGGAAGGAAAAACAAATCATGAATATGCTCAATCTGGTTTGACTAGAACGTTTCTCTCTTGAAGACCTTGCTTCTGGAATCAGAGACTAAACCTCTACCTCGGCTGAGGTGCGGCTGGGAATACTAAAACATCTGAACACACTTAAAAAGGTGGAAAGTCCATAGCCATTCTACACACTTTCATTTATTGTCTGGACAATTAAAGTACAAATAATTCAAACACAACAAGGTTATGAAAAAAACATTTACAATACTTTCCCTCAGAAATGATCTAAACTAGCAAGGTTAACATGAAGTCATTCATTATAACTAAAGTATACAACTGCCTGGTCCTAAGAAAGATTTTTTAAATTATTATTATTATTCAGATAGTAAAACACATCGTAGAGAAAAGATTCTGACATGCCTTCCCCACTAATGCTTAGCAAATGCATCAAAACTTTCCCAGCAAACTGCGCTCATTCATAGCAGATGATGTATAAAGGTTTCCCTGAACATTGAATGAGTGTTCCTTTAAACTAAAATCTAACATTGTTAAAGTAAAAAACTGATAAAATTATGATGCAGCCTTTGCTTTTAGTTATTTGTCTACTACAAAAGTTTGCCTCTTCAGTGTGAAAAAACAATACTTAGTCTACATGCAGTTAGTGGGTATAGCATGGAAAAAATGCACAAAATAAGCACAAGTTATAAATAACCATAACGTTTTATTACCATTAAGACTAAACTTGTATTGAAAAGATTTTATATAACAAGACAAGAAAAGCAATAGCAAATTTAACTATCAACTAGATTATGCATAGCGAGTAACTGTTTCTAGTACTCAGGGAAGAGCATGACCCTTTTTTGTTTTAAATATATAACCGTACAAAGCACAAACATACTAAAATGATCAGTGCACTGGACATGGGAGAGCACCCCCTCAGTCATTTTGTTCCCTTAGCTCTGTTTTCCCCAATCTGAATTACATTAAAATAAAGACCCAGTTGTTTTCTTTTCTACTGTGCAGTAAGAAAAAATATTCACAACAAACATGACAATATATCAAACAATATTTCTACACAAGTTACCTTGATACCTCTGTCACTTAAGTATCATAAGAAAACATTTTAAGACATATACAAACAAAACTAGCAAAGTGTTACAACTTATAATAAATTAACCAAAAGAAAAAATAACTTTATATATATATATATTTATATTATATATACACATACACACACAACAAAATGACACAATAATATGCTTCTTCCCATAGTTTAAGTAAACAAATAAGTAGACTAGCCAAACTAGCTATATTTGATTTTGGCCATATGCATCACATCGGCAATTAAATAAATAAGTGTTTCAAGCAACATAAACAGTGTTCCAAATGTGCCAACACAGCCCAATTATATTAGCTTGGGCTATAAAGTGAATTTGAAAATTCTTAACAAATTTAAAGCAAATGTATTTTTTTCTAAACACATTACATTTAACTATGATACTAAGATATGTAAATAATTTTGTAGCACCTACTGCTCAAACCAAGGAAGTTTTTGATCAAAAAATTAATTTTTTTAACTTTTGTTCTGCTGATATCCCATACTGATGACTTAAAGAAAAACCGTCTTGCAACTCATCTCCTTGCTTTTGGGTTTTGACTGTGGGTAACTGCGTGCCTGGGAAGAACACTCTCCCGTACTGTATTTAATATTTTTATTACATGCTATGAAAAGATACGAAGATCATCTGTTTGTAGCCCATCCTTCAAAAAACAATCTACTAATCCAGTTTAAAACACACATCTTGATCTCTAAAAAGTTACCAGTGCAGTATGAACATGACAAAGTTGTCAATTTCCCCTAAATTAGCCAGTCAAAATATTTTTTCTCAAATCCAGATTCTCTTGTAAAAATTCTTTATATTTTATAAAAATAGATTTTTCTTGAAACCCATTTTCAGCAAAGAGACCACCTCTTTGGCAACATTGTTAATGTTATTTAAATTGTTATGTCATCAGGTATCCCCCGTTACCCCATTCCCTAACAGAAGACTGTTTAGTTCACATGATACAAAAGAAAAAAGGAAAAATAAAAAAAGTTGCAAAATTATGTTCTTCTTTTTGCAATTTTTATTGTTCCTCTTTAATTTGTGTGGGGGGTTTACCAATCTGATTCAATCAATGTTTTGAAAAAACAGAAAAGAAAACAAAAATCTTTTTTTTTTTCTCGCTTTTAATCCCATTAGTTCGTAAAAATTGTTTTTTGTTTTATTATTTTTTCAAATGAGTGAATGGTCATCTTAAAAAGACCCACCTTCAAGGAAGGTAGTAAAACTAGCTGGCCGGGTAAAAATCCCTGCACATTGTTATCTATGTATATTATATTCAACAACGACAGCTATGAAAGAACATTCAATGCATCAAAGGTTTTTTTTTTTTTTCTAAGCATTATAAAATCCTTTCCTGTTCCTCACAGGATATCCAATGTTTTAATACTTAGGCAACACTGGCTTATAAAGTCCATGGTTGAATATAAGCCTTGAAGAGTTTTTTTTTTTGTTTTGTTTTGTTCGTATATATATTTATATATATATATTTTAGTAAGTAAGGATATGAAATTCAGGATTTGTGGGTTTTATTGGTTTTAAAGGAAACTTGCAATACTCTGTCTCCTAAACGGTATCCATTAAGGCTGGCAATCGCCATGGCAGCTTCGTCGTAGTTGGTCATGGTGACAAAGCCAAATCCCTTGCACTTGTTGGTGTTGAAATCACGGATCACCTTGACATTATTGACCGCTCCAAAGGGACCAAACAACTGCCACAGCACGCTCTCATCCGAGTCGGGAGACAAGTTGTAGACGAAGATGCACCATCCAGTCCCGGTGTGACCAGGGATATTCATTCCCACAAGGCTCGTCATACCATCAATTGTGATCGGAGAAAACCTACCGAGCAAAAAGAGGGGTCTATTCTAAATATATCTCTTGGCACGAGCTATAGGGATCCAAGAATTTAAAGTAAGTAAGCCAGTGGTACTGAAGGTTCTGGATCCTGTCCCTGGAAGATGACCACAGAGCCACCCTTGCTCTCTATCTCCTACTGAAGTGGAGGGGAGCTGTACTAAATAAAATCGCCAAATCTGGGCATAAATGCATCTCCCTCCGAGGATGAGCCCTGCTTAGATGTGTACAAAGATCTCAGAAAAGAAATGCTTGAGGACAATCTGAGTCAGAGAGGGCCTGCACATGCTGTGATAAACAACAGCTCACGTAAAAAGGGCCTGTAGAAATTTGCCACTTATTCCCAGCACTGAAATAAGTTTCAGGACAACAGAGATCTAATGTTTTATCTCCTACTAGGCTGCAGTGAAAAAGCCCAAGCAAACTTCAAGACCTATTTTAAAGTTTAATAAGAAATGCCTTTGTCAGGATTCAGCTATAGCGGTAGCTTCTTCAGCTAAAAATACTATTAGAGAGATGTCTCTAAGTGGTAGGTTTTATTTCTCCTCCTAACGTGGTCCTTAACTGACATATGCTGGGAAAAAAATCCAGGTAATAAGAAGTCCTAAAGCCAGCCACATATCAAAGAAGGTTTATGCAGCGATTGTAGAGTAAGTAGAACATAAACACAATTAATGAGGACATCAACTGATACCTTCATACCGCGAGGCTTCATTTCCATGACAGGCTTTAGGTTCTTCAGAAAGTCAACGTAGAGACTAACTCCTAGAATTCAGTAGAGCACCCTAATGTTTCTCCCTTGTTGTCCTTTGGGACTTTACCTCGAACATCCGAAGAGAGCAGATAAAGCCAGGTGTTTAAGAACACAGAACCATCACGAGATAATAAAGGCTGGGCAGGATCTATGGAGATCATCTGATCAGCCTCCTGCTCCAAGCAAGACAAACTTCTCAAATGAGATCTGCTGCTCAACCCAAGACAGCCCTGCAGAGGGAAGCTTAGGAAATCTCCAAGGACAGGAACTCTGCTCCTGCAGCCCCTGCTCCAGGGCTCCATCCTCACTGTGAATGAGTCTCCCTTATCCTCAAGTGGAATTTCCCCTGCTGCACAGCCTGTCACTGCTGACTCTTGTCCTCTCGTGTTTGACCTCTGCGAGAAGCTTGGCTTCACCTTCTTTCTGAAGCCCCTTGTAGGCAGCTGAAGGCAGCAGTCAGGGGCTAAACTCTACATTTGCCTTTCCCGAATTTCAGCGTGTTCCTGCAGCTTTCCAAGGTCTCCCCAGTGGCAGCCATGGCCAGCAGCAGCAACAGCCCCTGCTCCTCACCAATTTAGTGTCACCCGCTAATGCGAGGAGGGCGCAGCGCAGCCCATGACTCAGGTTATTAATGAAGATGTTAAGCAGTATCAGCCCTCAGGATCAACATAATTTTCCTTTCATCAGTGTGGAAAAAAAATTGACATGCTTTCTGAAGCTACACTTTGGGATATGTTTTAAAATAACAACTGCACAGAGGAAATGTCTAAAAAATCCAGTTTCACGTGTACCTTCAGTATGATGAGTTTTAATGCCAGAAAGGAATAATAATTCCTCAGGATTTTCTGAGCGATGACTGAGGGAGCAGAGGGAGGGATGCTGTTGCTGAGCGAGCTCTTGTGCTCTCCAAAACTTTTTACACTTGTAATAATTTCCACACACATTTAGCACTCCGCACGATATTATGCAGTGTATATTAAATAACCATAAAGGAAACTACACACTTGATGGTTGCTCACTGTTCTGTTGACGCCTGATGGCACTTTTTATGTATATTCAGGGAAAAAGACGACACTTGGAATATACATCTTAAGCTGAGGATCATCACTGGGGTGTAGCTACGCTGTAAATGAGCAGCTCACAAATGCTCACAGCATCAGATCCTCAGGAAGGTTTGCAGACAGTTTATTAAAAATGCGTGGCAATTTTCCAACTCAACTTCACTTCTGCAAATCCCCACCTCGACATGTTTTAGTTTCTCTCCCGCACAGTGAAACCAGTGACATTATCACAACGGTTCAGCACAGAAAGGCTGGACAAGGCCAATTTCTACTGCTCCTTCCACCGCAGGTGGAAATAAGGACTGGAAACAAGGCGCAGCCAGGGCTTGTACAAGCCAACAGCTTCAGCTCATTTAGAAATCTGGAAGATGGGACTTCAAGTCCATTGCTGGCCAGTGCTGACTGTGCCAGTAGCAAACACTGCTTTTCTGGAATGTTTACATGTAATGTGAAATACAACACTAAGGGATACACCATGCTCTAAGTAAGGATGATGTAAAACCTGTACAATGCAAAGCCGTGCACATCAGAATGTGCTGTAAGGCTTTGCAATTTAAATGCTGCACCAATGTAAAGGGTTAAAGTTTCCTACAGCTCACTGGAGAGCAGCTTTTCCCTGGAAACCTTTAGGAGCTATGCAGCTTTCAACCATTTATGTGCCATGAGCACAGCAGCTGCTGTAAATCCAACAAAACATGCACAAAACTGGTGCAAGTGTATTGACACAAATACAAGATCACCTATCGCATAAGGAGCTTTGCTACTAGCAAGTGATCTGAAATTAGCCTCAATAAAACCTTTTTCCACATCAGCACGTCTCATTTTCCATCAGAACCACACAGCTAGCACAGGGAGAGCCAATCTCCTGTTTCAGAAGCAGCTTCAGAAATTATCAGTGCGGTATTTTTTGTGACCCTGCACCTATAAATTCAGGATTTGCTAGTGCAGGTACAATTGCCAAGGTTTGCTGAGAGGAGATAAGAACTAATTTAAGATGCCTGCAAAAGGACTTTAAACACTGCTGTGTTTTTAGAGTAACACTGCAGACAATGTTGAGAAAGCAGATGTATAACCTATAAAGGCAGGTAATTCTTCTTTCCTTCTGTTTAGGCTTGGTTCAGACTAAGCCCATCCTGCACCACACACCAGTCCAATTCCAGGGAAGCAGCGGCAGCAAAAACCCAGGGAAACCCAGAACAAACCCATCCTTCTGACACTGACTTGCACCTGACAGACACTCGACGAGGAGTTTTTCCATGTTTCTGACAAGATACCAAGGAAAAAATCAGGTGGGAGAACACAGGAGAAGGGCTGTGTGATAAAATTGGGCAGGGGGTTCTGACTCACCGTACCCCCATCACCACTAAGGATATCCTGACATAACCAACGTGCCCACGAACACCAGCACTGGTGCTGCTGGGAAGGAGCTCTGTTTTAAATGTTGCTCTTGTGAGTACTCTTTAAGATTTCAGATCTGTACTGAGCTACTGAGGAGTTAAACCCCACCTTACTGTCTGCTACTGGCTAGTGTAAAGATATACTTACCATACCTTTTTAGAGGATGAGCTTCAAAAAAAAAAAAAAAAAGCTCAAATAATTTTCAAGTGTGGTGAGTAGACCATTTCAGAAGATTAAGCAGTACTTTCTCATCTTAATCTGGGCATTTTAGCGTAACATCAGGAATAAGACTACACCTTTGTTTTGCTGCAAGGGTCGCTTATGCTGATGTTGCCATTAAAAGAAACACTAACAACACATCATCTCGTTTTAGCTATCAAACATACTCATGGAACAGCAGAAATGTTGACAAATCAGCTGAGCTTTCACACATGCGTGCACATACAAACACACAGCTATTTTAAACAAACGAAAAAATTAATTTCAAGGACTGAAAAAAAAATTCAAAGGATTAAACCTGTAACAAAGGAAACTTCGGGCTGATTGAGGTGCACACAGCTGTATTTTCAAGTCACGCTTATGATGCCAGATGTGGGAGAAACTGTGAGATTTAGACAACAGCAGCCTAATTCTGATTTCGACTTAAATTTTCCTTTATCAGATCAGAGATTTGTTAAAAAATCAAGTTATTAGTTTTGATTCTGGAAAAAGCACCACTTAGCAGAGCAACTGCAATTTGAGTGCTTGTAGCTGTGGCACCTAAACCATTTGAGAAGCCCACCTGTAAATAAAAAAAGGTTGAAAAACCCCACAGAACTTGTGCGTGAGGCCTTTAAAGTAACAAAACCAACTGAAGTCCAAACTTAAAAAGAATTTGACATGCTGGTGGAAGAAAAGAAGGAATAAAAAAAATAAAGTTAGTGAATTAAAAAAAAAAAAAAATTGTAGCACCAATCTGTGCCAACACGGACATCTGGCAATCTGTGGAATTCTAATTACCTCTTTACGCCATAGGCCATATTAAGCAAATTGTCCAGCCTGAAAAGAGAAGGAGGGTCTTTGGGTTAATGTCTCACAGATGGCAAGATCGCTCAATGGAACTATTATTAATAGTGTTCCATTTTCAAAGAAGAAACGTTCAACAAGTTTCCCACACATCTAAGGAGCCTAACAACTCCCGGCCTGCTTTGTTAAGTCTGAGGTTGTGCTTAAATTTCCACCAGAGCATTTAAAAGCCTTTTTTAAACTTGTCTACAGTCTTAGAGAAAACCTTGACCTCCACAGCTTGGTTTTAAAAAATCCACTTAGGGATTTGCCTTTTTTTTTATAATTCAACTTTTTTTTGTAATTCAACTGCTCACCTTATATTTACAGTTAACTCAGAAATAAAATGTCAAGTCCAAAACTTCTGGAACTGGAAAAATTCTTGACTATCTGCTTTAACATAATATATTCTCCCCACTTTATTACATATATTTAGTATTAAGCCTTCATGATATGTCAATCTAAATTGACCACCAAATTTTGCAGAATATAATAATCTGCTTTCCATAGCAGCACAATAAAGTCCTTCTATCCATGGAATGATTCAGTGATAACCTCAATGGACACAGCTGCGTGCCAAAGACAAAAACAAGTGTAAATTTAATGTATCCAATGACTGACTTTTTATGATCTTTAATTCATTAGCACTTTTCATCACTGACAAACTAAAATTACTTTTGAGTAATTCTCTAAAGCCAGTGTGCAACTCGGTTATGCAAATATGTCCAAGTTTTCTTTCTTGAAGGCAGACTTTTTTATTTGAAAGCTGGGTTGCCTGAGAACTATTAAGTATAAAAGTAATAGGAACATCACAT
Organism: Gymnorhina tibicen; assembly: GCA_013399875.1. Lineage (NCBI taxonomy): Eukaryota > Metazoa > Chordata > Aves > Passeriformes > Artamidae > Gymnorhina > Gymnorhina tibicen. The sequence goes on from VXAZ01007995.1 coordinate 1,827,647, forward strand.
ATTGCTAACTCTGCCTTATGCATCAGATGGAAACAGTACATTCAGAATGCAAAGCATAAAACATCCCCAAAAGCATCTGAAGACTCACACCAAAGACTAATACAAGGGCTCTTTATACTAAGAGCAGATATCTCAGGCTAATAAATTTAATGATACTCCTGCTGACTGGGACAGACTCAGCTTTTTTCCTGCTTCCAATCCACTGTCATTAACATCAAAGTCTAAGCTGCATCAAAACTGTAGTAATACAGCAGAAAATAAAAGCGTTACCCAAAAAGAGAGAGAGAACAGGATAGTCCCTGCTCATTTGATTACCAGTGTAACTCTATTCTGCCCTCCCTTTTTCTACGAGCCTTCATGAGATCGGATTGTACAGTACTTCAGCTGTTTTAGTAAATACAACATGACTACTGCTGTCAGCAGATTTTCCTCCTCATTCTCCAGGAAAGAATATTTAATTTTACAAAGAAAATCAGGTCAGCCTACGCAACTAAAGCATATTTTCCTGCACAGCACCTGCCCCGCACTGTCGTCACTGGTGGAACTTCAGTTCTTTTCCAGGTAATTACCTGAATCTCTGAGCCTGGTGGTGAAGTGGTCCAGGGTAGCGTCTGTTGGGAGACTGATACAGCTGTGAAAGGAGTGCCTGGCTTGTTTTCTGGCTGGGGTTATTGGCAAACTTCACAGTAATTGGTTCTGTAGCACCACTAGGCTTCTGGCCATTTAGTCCCTTTATGGCTTCTTCTGCCTCTATTCTCTTATCAAAACGGATAAATCCCACACCTCGAGAAACCCCTGGGAAGTAAAAACACGTGAAGAGATGAATATTTGTAGGAACAGCCTCATCTGTGTAATGAACATGAACTGAATGTCGGGTTTGACTTCACACAATAGGTGGTTTGCAAATTAGGAAAAGTCCTGTAAAGAAAAATCCACTTCCCAATCTGTAATCTCCAAAAACAGCCCCTACTGTATTTAACAAATAATTTTAAGTAAACCACATTCTGTATTTTGATATTCCCTCATTAAAGAGGCAGCAGTTATACCTCCAGTTACATTTATAAGGAACCAGGTACAGCATTTTACGGTGAAAGTCAAAAAAAACCCAGCTGCAGACATTTGCAATTTTGCCATTTCCAGAAAAACATGCACATTATCAAGAAAAGTTTTCTTTTAACCTGTGACTTGATCAACCAGAATCCGTGAGGTGATGATGCGCCCATATTGTGAGAATAACTGCTCTAATTCTTTCTGGGTCATGGTTTTGGGAAGGCCGCTGACATACAAGTTTGCATCCCGGATGGATGCTGAACTTGGACGGGCATATGACACCTACGGAGAGAAAAGGAAAGGAGTGTTAGTGAGCTAGAGCCACCCTCGGCATTTCGGACAGATACTGTTCTTTTCTTTCGCGAGACATTCAGACAGGACCTGTTCTGCAAAACCAGCTGAGCCAGGAAAGGCTGGAGGAACAAAGGAAGAGCTACAGAGACCTTAAAACAGATACAGGCGTTCTTGAAGTGCAGTCATAAAATAACTGTTGTTCAGAGGTAGATTAATGTGCAACACCCCACGCGTGGCTTTGTAAATTTTGCCCCCATGGGTGTGGGTGTGTGGATGATTTGCTGTAGCCAACCTCACACTCTGAAGTTCCTGCATGTTTTTCTTTTTCCCCTCCAAGTATCTGAAACAGATCAGGTTATTTGCAGAGTGATCTTTTGTGCGCTCTCTCTTTGTGTTTGCATCCTGAGCTGGCAAGATCTGTTCTGGATGAACAGTAAAGTACTGGTGAAATTAGACTAAATGAACATCTGCTCAGGGAGCTGTATACTGACACTCATTGTCGGATCTGCAATTTATCACAAGAAGTTCCCTTGCATTATAAAGCCCAGAACCAGACCATAAAATATTATGACCAAGCAAACAAGAAAATCTAGCTGTGGCACTGCATGTATGCTGTTGGAAAATTACTAATTCAAGACTCTTAACTGCTCTTCTACCTATGAATCAGATTTATAATTATAATAGGTGCATAAAAAGCCTTCTGCACTTTTAAAATAATATATACATTTAGAATACACACATTTAACATCATAAAAACACTTCCTGGATACAGCCTAATGGCAAATATTCAGCACAGATCATGAATTACCTTGCAGCACATCTGAAAAAGCACTGGAACTCAAGCTGAATATTCTGCACTTCATTTTGATTTATTTTAATATAAACAGATCAGTACTCTCCTGCATTATGTCTTAAAATGTGTCTAGGAAGGAAGTGGGGGGTTCCCATCACAAATACAACACGTTCAGCAATTGTCTTCTCTTCCCGAGCCTCAGCCTGAACACAGATGATGTCAAATGGATGTCTATGTGTTTTATGTGTCAGAGAGTTGTCTTTATGCGCTCCACACCTAAAAATAGATGTTGACTCAACACAGAAAATTATGTTAATGACTAATATTTGCTTCCACAATCTTCTCTGCATAATAGCAGACAAACTCTAAAAGATTCTAAATTTTAAGGTTTTTGGCAATTTCTTTATAACTTACATGTTTGTCCATAACCTTTTAAATCTAACATTTACAGAGAAGGCTGGAGAGAGGAGGTGGAAAATTGAGGGAAAGAAATATGAAATAGAGGTTAGATAAAACATTTGCATCAATGGAGGCAAGCTCAGGCACACAGCACAAAGGCTCAAGCAGACAAGAGGAGCAGAGAAACCTTCAGGTGATGAAAGGAAGAAGGATGTTGGGGTAGAAATTATTTTGTGCCACAGCCCATGAGCTCCTGATGGGCTGCAGCATTTCTATCGCTTCCCTGCTGGTCCTGAACACCCCTCCGATGGATCCAGACCCAGAACGCACATGGATGGAACCACTTGGCTTTTATGTAACAAAGCTCAACCCAGGCCCTAGGGGACACCAGGGATAACACACGGTGCTTTCACCTATAGCTTGGTTTGGTGCTGGGGCATTTGGAAAAGCAGACTCTCCCTCCCCACTCTGCAAATGCCTTACCTTGAGAGGATACTGTAAGAGTTCAGGCATCTACAGTTTAACCTACTTTAGAAATAACAGTTTAAAAAACATTTAAGAGCCTCTCTGGAATGAGGGTAGGGATCTTACCTATTCCTCAAAACTGAGAACAGCAAAATGAATAAAGTTCCTGGGAAAACAGCCAGGGGTTTCCTTTGGGTTTCTCACTCTGGCACATTCATTAACCAAATGCCACGTTACAGGGAGGATGAGAAGTACTGGGATATGCAAAAAGCACTACTTCCCAGAGCAATGAGTGCCTGACATTTTTTATATATATATACACACTTCTACTTACAGAAGGCTCTCTGCTCTCGTGGGCCTTGCAGGCAGGCAGAGGAAGGAGAGGCTGCTCACACTCCCAACCCTCCACTCACAGCACATGTGAACACCTACTGCCGCTCAGGTCCACTTTTTATTTCCTCCCTGCAATCAAACATTCAGGCTGCAGGGGAGCCTGAGCCAAAGAAAGAAGCTGCCAAAAGCAACTCAGCCGTCTTTTAATATCAAGGAGAAAAGGTTGTGGAGCTGAATGGACTCAAGGCTAGTAATGTCAATTATTTATCTGCTTTTGAATCTTTTTCATCTTCCCTCTGAGGTCAGCCAATGACAAATCGATCGGTTGGAGTGTGCCATCCTGCTTTCAAGCTATTATTCAGTTAGTGCTGAGGACGGGATGTCTTCCTGTGTGTGAGCTATCAAAGGAAGAAATCGCCCACCCTGACCCTCCATCACACCAGAAGCTCCTTATGCTGTGCAAGTTAAAATGGGAGCAAAAACCAGCTCCCATTTTATCGCTGCAAACCGCAAAGCGCTGGGTGAGGACACTGCATTAATTCTTTATATTCACACTTAAAAACGATTTTTTTTTCCCCCCCCATTCCTTTGCTCACGGCAGTGTTAGCACCCTGTAACGAAGCAGAGCGTTGAAAAAGAAAAGAGTATGGAATCCTAGCCACCACAAAGAATTCAAATAATGAGCTGGAGAACACCAAGCTACTGTTTGACCCAGGCATTTCTCAGCATTAAAATGTTTGTCCGCTTGTACAACGGTTGAAGGTCGAACCGTGGTGTTGGATTTCACTGCATAAGATCATTTAGGAGTTCTGCGGTCAAATTTGCAAGGAAGATAATAAAATACTGTACAATTCATTTTATGGCTTGCTGGCCTCAGATGTTAGTTTCTATAAATACATATATACTAACTGTGAAAAACATTTAATAGGACATTAATCTGACATTGAGCACTAGCCTGTGTGAGGGCTTATCTTCATAATAAACAGCCATCTCCAGAGGCTGCACCACTGTCTCCCAACACCACTGCAGCATCAAAAGGTCCAGCATTTCGTATCTTCCATGGCAAAGCACATTTTTGTTCAGGTGCACAGAAAATATCTCCAAGTTCAAGTAATTATCTTCCCTATTGATTTCCTACCCGTTTTCCCATATAGAAAACTTTTTCAAGATTTTCTAACCTCAAGACTCTTCAGAACATAAATTGAAGTGGTCTGGCCTTTCCAAGCCAGAGCCCACAGCAAAGGCACCCAGAGGCATGAACGCATCCCATTTGTCTTATGGAACAAGCCACAGCAGCCACTTGAACACCGACACTTAACCACTTTGCTGCTGCTCCCTGGGAGAGCAGCCTTCAGCTCCTGTGCTAATCCTGGACTTCTCAAACATCAAGTCCATTTCTAGAAGCCTCCCTGTAAAATTTAACTCCAGTCTGCTCTGAAGAGGAACTGCATCATCCTCTCCTGGAATGATGTGCTCTGCCAGCAGAGCCACCCTGTCCTGGACACATCTAAGCAGCAACCAAACAGCTCATCTTGCAGATACCAACCTTCTCCGAGATGTGTCTTGCTCTGCATCTCCCGTTCCTCACCTGGAGAATGGGAAACCACCCAATAGCCTTGAATCAAGGTGTGCTGTGTGGCAGCACGGGCACCCAAGGACCACCAAGCCACCCACCCATGGCATCTGCAGTCCCTGGGACACCTCTCCAGTCACAAGCAGCTAAGGTGCAGTCAGTGTTAAGTGACTCCCTGGGCAGCTTTCAAAAGGTTTCTGTAACATTCAAAAATACCAGACTTCTTGGTGACCTTAATACAGAGACTTTGCTTTGTCTTTGCTTGACACTCTGAGGATTTCTTGTATGATCTTTGGGGTGAGTCACTTGGCTTTTTTCTCCCTGAAGTCCAGTTTAAAATGGGGACAACCATTCCCTCACTTGCTGCTCCTTATCCCTCTGGTACAGACTGGAACTGCTTTAACATAACCACTCAAAAGCCTCACACACATAAATAAGCAAAATCTCACTTGTTTAATGCACATCCAGAACTAGAAGTAAAATCTGCTTAGCACCAGTCAATGGGCTATGGCAGAAAGAGACATTTCCCCACAGCCACTTCCAGGCCCTCATCTGTGCCCCAATTCTGTGGAAAACCAGATTTGAGACACCCTCCTGTGAAAGCTGCATGCTTTGTCAGAACAAGCGAACACAAAAGCCCTCTGGTCCAGAGGCTGAAGACCAGGATCTGGAATACTTTCACATCTGATGCTTGCACTGCTTTGTCCTTTCTCTTCCCTAAGCCCTTGGCTGGGGGATGGACAGGAGTGACGATGCACTTTACTGTTGAGCGATTCAATGCCGTTTTACAGAGATTAATTATAATTGCAGGTACAATGGTCTATATCCCATCATTTCAGGAAGGACATCCATAGATAATAACCTAGAAACACTCTTGGCTGTATCAAGAGCAAGGCTAAGAAAAATAATTGCTCTGGCTCTGTGGAATGAAAAGGATTCACTGGCAAAACTGAAGCAGTAAAAAGAGAAAATCGCAATTAAGAGAAGATGCACGAAATTAAGAGGCAAAGACTCTTTGGTGCCTGCTGAAAGCAGCAGAGCCAAACCTGAACCTTGAAATGCAGCACCAAAAGGTCCTCTGAGCAGCAGCATCGTTGCAGGCACAAAGGGTGCAGGAGGGTTTGTTAACAAGCACTACAAAGTCCAAAGGGTTACACTGACAGAGGGTCCTAAAGAGCCAAACAGGAGTAAACTTAGTTGAGGCTTTCCAGGTCTACAGCACCTTTAAAGTTTCTTGTCCAAGGCTTTGTCTTGGGGAGCAGCAGCCACAGAAGATGACCCCTCTCTGACTGAGCTACCACAAAAGACAACAAGCAGTTACCTCAATTTTAGAAGGAGCTATAAAATAGCTACATCCCAAATCTGCACCAGCCTACAAAACTGTGAATTTTCAGGGAAGGGGAAAAAAGGAGCACACAAGACACTCAAAAATGCAAATCCCTCCTCGCTGCAGTCCAACATATTCAGCTACTCCCAGCACCTTCCAACACCCCAACCTTCCATCTCTTCCTTGCAGAGCATCCAAGCTCCTCCTGTGCCTTGCCCTGATCTCTCTGTACGCCCTCTCCTTACCACCCAGCCTTGCACAACATCCCATTTCTTCCCCGGGATAGGAGGCTGCAGGCAGTGTCCAGCAGGCTCGGTGGCCCTGGGGAGGCTATGGAAAAACACGGTTGGAAACCGCAGGATTTTTGGCTGAACACTGCACCAAGGGCACCCAACACCAGAGCTCTGCCACCGTCACTGTCAGCAATCCAGCGCTTTCTGGCTGCAACCCAAACTGTGCTGAACTTCCCCCCACAGCTCCCAAGGAGTTTGGGATGGGGTGCAGGAGATGCAGGTCTCCTGCCCACCACTCCCTGCTGCAATTCCTCCTCCCCGCCCTGTGCTTCCCACGCCGCCTCCTCCGCCGAGCACGGCTGGAAGGCAATCTTTTTGACAAATGACTTTGTAGGACAGAGAAGTCTGAGGCTGCTGTTATTTGGTTACCATACAGTGACAGGATGGTTTGTAGTTTTGTGGACAATTACAAGAATTAACATGGACAGATTTAGAGCCTGAGTTTTGTGGAAATAGCTGGCATTTTGAAAAATGCCAGAGAAACCAAGATAAATAGGAAGATCTTTCAGCAGTAATGTTATTACTTTATTTTCAGAAAAAGCAGGATTTCTTTCTCCCACAGCCTTATCTGCTGTATTTTAAACTAGGACCATCCAGACCTATTGATCAAATCAGGAGAGCAAAGCAGAAATACAGAATTCCATGCTAGTTATTCAATTTAACTGAAAATTAACTAGAAAAAGCCTCTGAGCACAGAGGAATCATCTTATCCATTTGGTATTTTAATCATCTGATAGATTTAAAAACTGGGCTCAGAGAACCCAGATTCCTTCTCCCCTCACTGGGGACATCTCCCTTTGCTTCAGCAGTGTCACAGCATGTACCTGCTCCTGTGAGGGAAGGAAGAAGCAAACCTATTTCTCAGGCAACAGAGAAAAAGGAAGAGAGGGGTGCACAAGACTGCACTTCAGGGGGTCACTGGCTCTTTTTAGATTTCAAACTTCCTTTCAAAACTGTTCTGCCCTTGTTCCAATGAAGCCAGGTCACCTGAATCCCCAAGTAAATTGTAAAACACTTCCTTTGCATCCTTTCAGGTCGTCCCTTTTTCAGGGCAGAGCAGCAGTTTAAACAATCTGTACCCCATGCATCACACATCTTATTTTCCTTCTGATATTTGATGCAACTGAATTGCCAGGCAATCTTCAACAGCAGCAGTGACCTTTCATATGCTTTTATGGATGGGCAAATTTAATTTCTAAAAATAGATTCAATTTCTGGAATATATATTTATTTCAGCACACACTGTCTCTCCCCTCATTCTAAACTGTTTTGCAGAATCATGTCAAGCTTTAGCTGTAAAAATAAAGTGAAGCTTTTCTCCCTCACAAGAAGATGATGCTGCTATGAAATGGCGTAAATAAAATATGCACTATGATCAGCTGAGGAGGAACAGAATGTGTATAACCTATTACCACCAAACACAACACTCCCTCCAATGCTTTTCCCAAAGACACATTCTGTAAAGCGTCACCTCTCAACTTTGACTTGAAAAGGCATCATTGACTTAAATAAAATGCACATAAATATTTTAGCTGCTGGAGTGAAAAGGGATTATTTATCATAACAATGACAAAATAAAAAGAACATTTCTTCAGTTATTTTAGTCCACACATCAGAGCCGACTGTGCCTGGCTGTTCTGCTGATCCTGCTATAAAGCCAGTTCCTCCTGTGACTGCATGGCTGTTCTGCAAGGCATCAGGAGAGAGAGAACATTGAGCTGCCACAAAAATGTTACAGAAGTGAAAAGGACAGCATTTGGGGCCACATGCATAAAATATACATATTATTTTTAAACAGAAATTAAGCCTTGTGCAGTCAAAAAAATGAGTGCAAATACAACTCCCCAGAGCCACCTCATGTTCAGCCTAGGTGCAAGGAACAGCAGAGCCCACGACACAGATGGGACACAGCCAGCAGGACCACAGTGACCTTGGCAAGCATAAGTAATTTGCCACTGCAAAAGGGCTTTCACAGACTATTCATTTCAACTTTCTTTCCACCAAAACAGCTTCCAAAAGGCAGCCAGAGAAATTCTACCTGCAGGGCTGTACCGACATACATAAGCAGAGGCCAAGGTTCAGCCCATCCATCAGTAAGATATTTACAGATTCATTCTGGGGCAAAAACCCCAGCCACATCCATGAAGAAAGCAGAACAAAGTACTGTTCAGTACTTTTCCAGCTCAGTGTTATTCTGTTAAATATTTTTTAGCCTACAAAACTATATGCGACCAAATTCCTTTCTAGATGTTCTCTTGAGAGAGGTTTTTTTAATGCACCAACGGCGCATTTTTAGTAACTGTAAAGGGCATCTGTAGCTAAAGTAATCGGGTCTGATAATTAAATATAGTAATTCCACAAGTTTAAATATTTCAACCTTACAAAGAACAACAGCGAGATGCTGGAAAGTGGCACATAGGGCAGGCAAGCAAGGAGGTTCAGTGGTGCCGAGTACGATTCCTCATCACCTCAAAACCCTTTGGAAACCAGGGATATCTCCAGCAACACCAATGCCACTGGAAGCACCAAACACACCTGATTTACCCCCTCAGTGTGAACACTGGGAAACCTCCACCCCCCACTGCACAGTACCAGGGAAGCAGACCTAATTTATCAGGATTTCCAGAAGTAACACGTAATTAAAAATACAAAAAAACCAAGGGAGTAAAGGTGAGGTAATCGTATGCAATTCTGCAATGCAAAATTGGGTTGGAAACTGCCGATTAGATGTCCCTGTTACCAAAACTTTGGATATTGGGATAGAAGACTCCCTTAGTTTGGTTTTAGGCAACTGCATAAACCCAATTTTACTTAGAAAAACACCCTGTGCTTCCTCCCAGTCATAGAAGAACTTATGCAGCTCCTGTGCATGTAGATTAGATCAATCTCTTTGTTTATTATTAAATAGTAACATCTTTCAAGAGCCTCCTCAAAAATGTCCTTTATTCTACACAAGTCTATGAGCTATTAAGGAACATGAAAACCTCAAACTGAACACATCAATGAATTTCTAAAATTAATACTGAATTAAAAAACATTCCACAAAAGATTTTGCATGGGAAGTTCCATACAAAAAAAAGTCTTACTACAGCTGAGAAAGTAAGGCATAATGGTTTAATTTTGCATGTGAGAAAGGTATAATAACAATTGGTGTGGGTTGCAGTTTCTGGAGGTCTTTTGTAGCACAAGTTTCCTGTAACCTTGAAATATTATGAATGCAATAGCATTGCTCCGGTTCACAAAAAAGAAAAACAGAGGCAAAGCAACAGTGGTACTTAGGGACAAGAAATGCAGTACTTTGCTAAGGCTGAATAATGTTCAAAATATACATGTACTGTGTGAAAAACTGATCTACATTTTTCAAGTTCTACTGAGTTTTTAGTAAGTATTTTCAAAATATTTTTTTCCCTGATAATGTGCCTTTAAAAGCAATTTGGAGAGCAACTTTTCACTCTAAGTGGAAACTGCTGAGTCCAAGCCTGCATTTCCACCTGCAGCAGTTGATAAGATGGTAGATTTTGCTGCCTTGCCTTCCATATTCCTGTAAGTGTTTCCATTAACTCTACAAAACCATGCTGTGAGCACTTTGATGTACGGCCCACATACGTATCTGTGGGATGGAATCTGGATGGTCTAAGGGAGGTTTGGAAGCAGCCTTTTATATGTAATCCATGCAGCTACTCCATCACTTTCATAACCCTCAGCTCAGCACTTCTGCTCTTCACTGATCAAACAGACTGGGGGAAAAACTTCCTTGAAACAATCCTTAGAAATACACCAGAATCCAACAAATACTTTTGCTTCAGGGTACACCACTTTGTCCAAACCACAACATCACTGACATTACTTATACCAATACTCACTACAGCAAAAAATTCTATTTTTATATTCTTAACATTTTTAGCTTTGAAATACAAATTAACTACAGAAGAAAAATTAAGAAAATGGTGCAAATCAAAAGCCAGCATTCAAAAAATGATCAAAACAGTTTCAGATAATTTGAATTTGATCTGCTGTTTGTTCCCCTTCAATTTTTTGATTCACATCCCTTAAGCTGTATTATTTGTCAGAATTTGGGATGTGGAAATCTTTCGTAAGCTGTTTCAGAACAGCTTTATCAGCCATGCAGCAAAAACTGTGACAGCGTAGAAGCTTACTTTTCTTGTGAGACCACTAAAGAAGGTCATTGAATAACTAATGGTCTATTACAACAATGAAATAAGAGACTTCAGTGGGAAGCCTCTAGCTTTTAAAAGAATAAATCAAATTAAGGATGTGGAAATTGAGAAAAAAATTTTTTTTAAAGAATGACATATTCTAACTTGTGACAAACATGCTTTCAGCACCTGATAATGACAGGAGTGTCACTAAGAGAACTCGGTGTCAAAGTATTTCCCATTAAAACATAGGGAAACATGTAACTAGCAAATACACCATCACATCCTTCACCTGTTTATGGATAATGGTATCACTCTGGCTGTTTTATTCTACATTTAAGCCTCACTGTCATGCTTTAAGGAGCTTCCTGTTACTTTCCCCTCGCTTTAACAATAGCGGCAATTTCGGAGAAGAGAGGTTTCAGCTTCTGCATGTCCACTCATTGTTCCAAGGAGGAGCTCGTTAACCCCCTCACAATGGAGAATAAAATAGTGATGAAATTGCCAGAAACAGTTTCAACTACTTTCTCCCCTTCCTGAATTGAGCAAAAGGCATTTTATATTGTCTTACCTTTATGGTTTTGGTCTGGAGTCTGAGTCCATTTAAAGTGTTAATGGCTTTCTCTGCATCCTTTGGATCAATGTAGTTAACGAATCCATACCCTAAACTCTGCCCTGTTGAAACACAAGAAATAAAGAAAAAAGGACTCAGTATTTTTCAGCACAGGAACACAACTTCCAGGAGTGGGAGCACAATTTTCTTACACTGCTCATTTCATCCCTGCTTTCCCTTACAGTCTCTATGCTGTTCTTCACAATTTCTTTATCTCCTTAATACAGGGGGAGCCATCGTAACTTTAAATTGCTGCTCTGAAGATCCTTCTGTAAGAAGAAGCAGCAACCCCTCAATCTGCCTTCCCCAGGAGTTTACTGAAAAGCATGTATGAGGCTTGACAGCAACAGAATTGTGTAATAGTTTTGTGCTGAGCTCCTAAAAAACATAACTGGCTGACCTGCCAGTAATGAGGCCACCTCTTAAAAATAAATAAACACACACATATAATTTTGCTACTGTTTATAAACAAGTTTTGAAGTATTTAAACCACAAAACTAGGAAACCGCCCTTTTACACTAACCTCGCAGGAGCTGAGGAGCAGAAAACCACCTTTACATCTCGTTTTACTGCTCAGCGAGCAGCTAGTAAATAGGAGAAGGGACAGCCCAAATTGCAGCCGGGCAAGGGACCACATGAAAGCTCCCCTCTGAGTATTCGAGATGACAGCAAACCCAAACAGTGCAACAACTGCTGCTGTGCACGGGATGGCAGGAGTCCACTTCAGCAGCCAAAAGCATTTCAACAGCTTCTGTTTCACCAGCGAGATCCACGTGTGTGTTTGCAGCAGAAAGAGACAGTTAATAACTGGGATAAGTGACACAGGGCTGGAGAGGCCAGGCCGTGCTGTCAGCACTACAGGATCATGGACACGCACGGGGCTGTGGGGCTGCAGAGGGCTGACAGAACCTGCTCCACAGGGATATTTTCCCCAATTCCCAAGCAGCAGATTTGCAGCACCAATTCTATTAATGCAACGTGACAGACATCCGCTTCCAGATCCCTTCCTTTGAGCATCCTACTGAACTTATTTTGCATATTTAGAAAACACAGGTTGTTTGTTTTGATTTTTTTTTTTTTGGCACATGAACTCAGAAACCCACACAGATAATGACATTTTAAGAATCAGCGAGCCCAAGCAGGCAGGTGAACAGCCCCATATTCCAACCACGCTCCCTCTCGTACAACCCTTCTGTGTATCTGGAGCACAGCAAGCCAAAAAAACACCTGTCCCCTGGTGCTCATGTGCAGGGGATCAAAATGCTCCTGCTTACAGGCAGTGAGAAAGGAAACATGTGAAAATCCCTCCCAAGGAGAGGAACAGCATTTGTGGAGGTTTCTATCCACGGGAGCAGCAAGCAGCAACCCAGCTCCTGCTCACCAGGAGGAAGGGGAGGTTGGGAAGGCAGCTGCACACCAAGTGCCTTGATGTCCCCTGGCGGCACAGATCCTGCCTCCCAGCACAAAGCTTTGTTTCTTTGTCTCCTGGACTACAAAAAAGCATCTGTGTGTTTCTCAAAGTCAGACGCCACCAAAAATACAGCATTTGCTGTAACACAAATACAGGGAGCGCTTCTGTCTTACGAAATCAGATCAAAGCCCTAAAAGCTGCTAACTATGCAATGGAAGACTTTAAAAATCCATGGAAACACTGCAGTTCATGCCTGAAATGCCCACATGCAGGCGTAAGGATAAGAAATGACTGTTTTAACATACAATACAGCCAGGGAGCAATTCCATCCCATCAATTTAACTTCAGAAAGAAGTATAAAAACATACTCTGTCTTCCTGGAGAGCTGAACTAATCTCAACAAAAATATTCTTACCCAAGTTACATGACATTAACCAAGAATGACCTGAAGTCTGGCTGAGCACAAAGCCTGGAGCAGAAATACTGTAAAGATACTTTCCCTGCCATGTCTTCCTCTGCTTGCCTGCCTTAGGTATTTCATACAGCCCCAATCCCTGTGCCTCTGAACATATCAAATCTTTAGTACATTTAATCCTAAACAATCCTAGGGAGAGGAACGCTATTCTCTAAGGAAACAAATCTCTTTCTATGGGGAAAAGGAGACTCAAGGATCAGAGCTTGGATTAACCTGTGTTTGTATCCATTCTTTTCCCTCTTAATCATCTCTGGACTTCAGAGGTACACAGGGAGCAGGAGTAGCTGACGTGAGGCCTTGGGATTTATGTCCAAATGTCTGACCCCAGGCTTCCATGTCCAGCCACTGCTATCCTCAAGACACATGGACTGACCAATGTGTACACTGTTTTTCAACCATCTCCCATAGAAACATTCTCACTTCTGTAAGTACTTGCACAAGAGAGACCATGGACAGCAAACCCACAGACAGCACGAGCAGTAGGGAAGGGAAATAAATGGCAATACAAGAAAAGAATGAGATCACAATTACACAGAACCTTTTTTTTTTTTTTGAGTCCCCCAGTAACATTCAAGTTATTTGGATATCATCGTCTCTCATTCTCACTATCAACTGGCAATGGATAAATATATTTTCTCGAAGGTGAAGGATAAATACCAACACAAATAAAGCTAGTCTTGTCTGCATGCAGGACTGCAGAACCTGGCTGAATGAAAACTATTACACTGTCATACCATTTTTATTTCAAATAACAGGTCTGCAGAAACACAATATCTTCTTGTTAGTGTATATACTCCTGAACATCAAGAAATATATGGAACTTGTAACAGGATTGCAGGATTCTGTTACTCAGAAGCTATTGGTTATGAATTCATATCCCACTGATTGCTATATTAGCTGTACTATATTCTCACAAAAAAAAAAAAAGGGTGAATACTCAATTCCAAGCACAGAATTTCTGTTAATTCAATGAATACCCTTTTTGTCTTAAAAACTCTCAAACTCCACACCCTTCACAGCCCATTGAAATCTCGGTGCAGTTGTTTCCACCAGCAAATTCCTGCTGCTTTCTGGCATAGACCTCACTGTACCAGTGAAGCTGAAGGGAGAAAAACTTTCTGATTAAGAGCTTTCTGCTTCAGGAGCATATTTTGTTTGGTTACTTTGTATTTTCAACCAACTCTCCCTAAATATTAGGTGTTTGAAGATTGACACAAAACACCCCAGTCTCAAAAAACTGAAAAGAAAAACTCAGACAAAAAACTAATTTGTGAAAAGCTTTATGATGACTGTGGCAAACATCAAAGTTATACTGTGCTAAACATTTGCAGTTAAGAAGCCAAAAAAATTTATAGATGCAGCTAAAAATATTTTCAAATTCCTCTCCAGAGCAATATACCTTACGTCAGACAAAACAGAGTCTAGATACAAAAGAAATAAAAATTATTACAGGTAAAGGAGGAAAAGGATTTGTTCCAGAATACAGTAAACAGTATGAACTTCCCTATTTTCTTCATCATGTGCTCTTATTGCATGTACTCCAAAAGGGTAACACTTCTTTGGACACAATCTGGCAGCACAAAGCAAGCAGCTGGACCTCTCAGTGGGATCCCACACAGACACTGTAGTTCATTCCCATGCTACACTTCCCAGGAACAGCACCGTAAATAGTAAATATTTTCTGTGATTTGGAATCCAATAGTTCATCACATGCTGTGATTCAGTAGGTCAGGCAAGAGATATTTCTAGATGATCCTAAAACAACACCTTGTTATCTCGCTATTCCCACTGCTCTTTTCGAATGTTTTATCTAGCAGCAGAAAATGTATAGTGGACCTCCCAGAATCTGGTAAGGAATAGGTCTAAAAAGTGAGCAGTAACAGGGTTAGAAGTTATCAAGGACTTGACAGTCTTAAAAGGAAAAAAAAGCAGGCAAAGTCAAGCCCAAGCTGGCAATGTACATGTTTTGCATTTTAGAAAGTTCCATTTCAGAGCTGAAAATTATGCTTAAAACAAGCCATGAGAAAGAAGATGGAAAAACAAAAATCAATTTACCCTGTATCATTTATCCATACATCCAAAAACCTGCAACTGTGAAAAAGGCAGTGCCAAAGACCTGTACCTTGTTTTTCTTCCTCTGTAAGCCAGTCTGCTTTGGACAATTCCACATTTATATTAAGACGTAAAGGAAAAACAGAAAAAAAACCCCTGTAAGTTAGAACAGAAATGTCACAGAAAACTGAAAAAAAAAAAAAAAAAAAATAAAACCC
>VXAZ01007995.1:1843117-1881044 GCA_013399875.1 Gymnorhina tibicen
AAACTGAAAAAAAAAAAAAAAAGCATAAAACCCCTCTGGCCAGTAAAGGCTGGAATAACAAAAGAATTTTTTTTTTAGGTTACAGAAAAGAGATCCCTTAACACTCATCCTGACTCACCAGGAGATACTAATAGTAACAGTACAGAGACAACAGGCATTATGTACACCTGAAGAACTATGTGAAGATATAACTAGTAACCCAGATGAATGCTAAACAGGAGCTTCTAAAATTATGTATGTTTAAAAGGAGATGATCTGGATTACTTGCAGAGAACAGACTCCAAAAAAAAAAAAAGGGGCTACTGGCTCTCTCATGATCAACAAATTCCAGGAGCCTGAAGGAAAAAATTTTTGCACTGAAACTCAAAAAGTGAAGACTGGATGACCCAAGTAATTACAGGTCCAGCAGTCTAATGCCAAGCAAGGCAAAACTACAGAATATTCAACGCTGGACTCTAATAATAAAGAATTAGTGAGGGGTAATAAAATCTATGTCAATCAAATTAAGTCTATGAAAAATAGATTCTGTCAAACTAAACTGACAACCTCCTTGATGAGATTACAAGTTTGACCTATAAATTTTAAGAATGCCATTAAATCAACATTGATATACTTGGTCTTCTCTAAAGGACTTGATTTGGTACTGCTTATTAATTGACTAAAACAAAATTAACACAGCACACATTAAATCGATTAAAAAAGCCGACAGATCTCTTACTGGGAATTGTGAACAGGAAATCACCAGAAAGATGCTTTCCTCAGGTCTATCTCAGGAAACAGATCTTGGCCTTAAATTGTTTATTTCCACTGGTAAGTGGAAAAAACCCAAACTCCTTGCTCATGAAAACTGACTGCAGAAAGACAGGAGGAACAGAGGATAAGTACAAAGAGGACAGAGGGAAGGTACAAAGCAATTTAAGATCCACAGTAAATCACAAATACACACATTTAGATAGCACAAAGATTACATCCTGACAAACCAAGTTAACTGTGGCATACTTTAGGAACGCTGAAATGAAAGACTGACACAGGCCACATCAAGCCTGTAACACTGACAAAAGAGTTAAAACTGTTCTTGCCATAAAAGTCACAATCAGAAAGGGAAAGAAAAATTGCTGCTTCTGGTCTGCCTGTGCTTTGCTGAGGAAGAGCCCACTCCTGGTGCATGTGCTCCAAGTGAGATACTGATGCCTTGGTGAGGGTGCCATGAGAATTGACTACGGCAAAGAACTCTTTCAGTTGAGAGAAGGGGATCAATCTGCCTACCTGATCAAAAAAGCTGAAGCTGAACCTGAAGTACAAATTCTTTTTTTCCTACTAATGTCTGTCCGTGGAGTTATGTATCCCAAGTCCCATTGCTTGGCAGGTGAAACCAGACTAGAAACAATACAGCAAATGCTGCTTTCCTTTGGAAGCCATTAGCTCTGTTTTTGACACTGAACGTACCCTGAATTTAAGTAACTACCAACCATTTTGTCAGTTCTTCTACCACTGGAAATTCTGAAAGTTTGATTTTTTTTTTTTCCTGAAAGCTGTGCTCTAGCTCAAGCAGAAATTAATCCAGGGAACGTTTTGGCAAGATGCGTTTAAGTGCTCTGTAATCTCTTCTACTCTGAAGCGCTACAAATACACTGTTCCTGCTGGTTCCATGAAGAACAATCATTGCCACAAGCAAAGCAGAAGCAAACTACTTTCTCAGAAAGTCTGAAGACTTCCTACTGCAGAAAACTATTCTAATAGCAACTTAGAGATGAGTACAACTTTTGACTGCCCACCTGTGACCGCGTAAGTTAAAAAAATGATTAGAAACATCTTTTATTTGGAAATAAATGACTGTGGAATGCAACGTCACATTAAAGGACTACGGTCCCTACTGTAAGCAGTCACTCATGAGAACAAGCACAGAATGGGACAGCAGCGACCCAAACCGCCTTAAGTTTTGGCTTTGTTGTCCCCTGCCCAAATGTAAAACCTAATTGAAGCTGCTGCCCTCCTGACAGCCGTAACACGAGCACCGGCAAACGCCGATGCTTCCCTGACACAATCCCTCCCTGCGGAAGTAGGGCGCGTCTGACAGCTCATCTCGCATCAGCCAGGCACGAGCCGTCAGACAGCAACAGCCTTCACTCACTCTGGCTTGGGGACCACAAGATAAATAATGCTCACCACGAATTCTCCAAATCTCCCCAGCTCCATTTTTGCCTGTTCAAACTTTGGTGAAATTCAGGGAAGAAACTGGTCACGGGGTGAGCTTCTCTCTATTGCAAAAGCTCAGTGCAACTTGCTGTCCACCTGTGGCTCTTCCACTTTTCCCAGTGCTTCTCAAGCTTGAGAAATTTGTAATAAATAGCACCCATAGATGGCTGGCAGGGAGATTGCCTTCTGTCTTTTAGGCAAGAGTAACCAAAAACACTTCTGACATTCAAGGCAAGGCCTGCTCCAGCTGGCAGGCCCATTTCAGAACCACCCTGTGAGCCTTCAAACCATTTCAGAAGTGTTTTAAACACATTCCTGGGATGAAAAGGAATGTTTGCAACTCATGTGAAAAGCCGTATGAAGTAGAAGCTTTTGGAGAAGGTTACATAAAACCCTTGAGAAGATAGATTTATCATGTACAAAGAGGGTCAAGTGAAACTACTTTCAGGTTTTTTCTTGTTGTTGTTTCTGTCACAGTTACCAACAAACAGAGCTGCTCACCTAAAAAAGAAGGTAAGCTATAGAAAGAAAATTCAGATCAAGGGAAAATGAGATCTGATCATGAGACCAGTTCAAAACCTGCTCCTTGTCTGATGCTTTTTTATACCAGTAATGTCAGTCTCATTCATCCTCCACCTCTTTACCAAGGAGAATCACCCTTCTGACACCCCAGCAATATATGCTGCAGTCTCAGGAGAAGCAAACCAGGAGGGAAGCATCTTCTGCATACAGTGCTCCTAGGACCAAACAATTAAGCTAAGGCTGTCACTGTCACAATTCACTGCAAGCCATCTATGAAGGGTAACTTGTTCTGTGTTAGTGCAGTTCTATCACAGCACCCATTTAGTCTATAGCTTATTTACAATACAGACTCCTTATGTTTGTACAAACTAGGATTTATTTCATACATGTTGTCCATGAATAGCAAGAAAGCATTCTCCCCCTACGAACTCTCGCTTTTGCAAGAATTTAGGGAAAAGTGCACAATCTTTAAGTAAAAACTAGACAAGCATGAGTAATAAATCACTTGGTTTTTGCCCTTTGCAGGAAAAGTGACTGGGTACAAGCTTTGTTTGGGAACCTTCCATCAAATTACTAAACTTGGAGTGCGCCCTTAGTTCTTTTGCGAAGATCCCACTTCTGCATTAGGAGAAGTCAGCTGTATTTAAATGCAATCCAGTGTAGAGCCCCAGGTATGGTGCGATGCTACAGTGCACCTACAATTAAGAAGCATGACTTGTCCTAGGTTAAAAACAGCCATCAGCATTATCTGAGTTGAGTAGATCCTTCTTTAAATACTACTGGAGAGGAAAGCCAGGTCCCAGACTAAAAGTGAAATGCACTTGTAACAGATCCTCTCCTAAGAAACATGGTTAAAGTTTCACAAAAAGTAAAAAAGTAAAGCTATCCCCCAAACCTCTGGGAAAAATCCTCAAATTTCCACAGCTAGAGCACCTGCAAAGGCTATAAAATGACACAAACCTCCTCAGGTGGGACAAGATCCCTCAAGCAAACTCTCCCCGCAAGGCATCAGAGCCCTGATACCCAAATAGCAATGGCCCTCCCCATCAGGTACCTGCACAGAGAAAACTCTTAATGCCGGAGAGACTCAGATAAAAGCTCATTCATGCAGGAGACAGGCTTTTCTTGGGGAGCTCGAGGGGAGACACGAGTTGCACAATGAGGTCCCACAGGAGCCCTACGCACACAGGATTTAATAAACTCCAGCCCAAGTGGAAGGGGCTTCTTTGCACCAGGCCTTCTCCAACAGAGACGCTGCTACGTGATTAAAACATCCCCCAAAGGAAGCCCTTGCAAACAGTGTGCTACATCCCACGTAAAACTCTCCCTCAGGGAGAGGATAAGAGAGGGAAAATGAACCAGACATACAGACACCACTCACTCAATTTTAATATCTGAATGGGAAGTGCCAGATACCATGACAACAAGCCTAGAAAAATAAAGGGGAATAAAAAGAAGCGTTGCCCAAAAATGTGAAACAAATTCTATAAATGTAGCTAAAGCAAATGATTAGTGCTGGTGAAGTAACTGCAAACCCTGGACCTCCACATGTCTTTGGAAGGGAACCACCAGGACCTGGACATGGCGACATCAAACATCAAAGCAAGACTCCCCAAACTCATCCACAAGCTCCCCACGATAGAAACATCATTCATTCAGCACTCGGAGTTAGAAAGCTTGATTTTGCCAGGCAGTGCCAGAAGAGAGCACATGAGTTTTGTCCCTTCTGTAGTTTTGACAAATCCCTTAATGCAAGACAGTGTAATTTAATGTCTTGATTTTCAGAGACGCCAAAGCAGTAGCAGTTCTTGTGTAAATAAAATACCAACTGACAGTAACTGCCATTTCTCAAAATCAGATACAGTAATTATTTTCACTTTAGAATGGTCCCATATAGCCACTAAGAACACAGAACAAGATGGAGCATGCTTTGACAGCCTGCTGCTGCCCAGACCCATCAGATCCTTCTGAAAAAAAAAAAATCTTACTCCCACAGAAACTTCTAGAGGACTTCCAAAACCATGCAACTACTCCATTTTATGCTTTACAACACCGGCAATATAAGACATGCCCGCTCTCGGAAATCGTGCCTTACAGTCTCCTGAAGGCTTCTATCATTTCGGACATTCTGCATCTCACCCTAAACAAGGCTTTGCTCCTACCAGTGTAACTACAGAGTTCAACCAAGTCAGCTGTGCCACCGCTGTGCTCGAGGACACGGACTAATCTGCATGCAAAGCTTAAGTGGCAGTTTGAGACAGATGCTGCTGACTTGGCTGGAGTCTTCTGCGGTTCCCATTACCATAGCATGGAAGCATTTTATCTCTGAAACGCACCTTTCCTCACAGACACCACAGAGGAAAGCACTTTTATTCCTATTATGCAGAAGAGAAACTGAAAGGCATCACGATTTCCAGGGTGAACTTGGACAGAGTAACAGTCACTAAAACAGGGAGCTAAAACTGCAGCTCCCTCACTCTAAGACCAGAACCTTATCATTGGTCCATTGAGAGGTGTGCTGGGCTAGAGATATCCTGTAAACAACACACACATTTCATGCTCTGTAGAATTTATTATCCTCCTTTTTCTTTATTGTTTGCTTGCTTTTATCAAGTTTCTTTAAATGCAAAACTGGATTTTCAGCATGGGTGTGTTCGTACTACTGCAAGCAACTGATTAAGTAGGTTTTGAAAAGCTACTGCTCCTGACATACACGAGACAAGTGAGTTCCATTTCTGAACAAATATTTGGATTTTGCTCCCCTCAGCTGACATCTCTTGCTTCCCTTCTTTTCATCTTCTCCTCCCCCTTCCTTCAAGGAGCACACAGCCTCTGAATTAGCAGCTGTTCCGAGAAGAGCAAGGCTGCACTCCTCCCCGCTTTGTCCCAGAACAGAACAGGGACTGTACTATAAAAATCCAGTGTTCTGGGGACAGGCATGAATGGACAAGAAACAGCCATGACTTGTCTATCCTGAACAGTAAATTCAATGCTGAAGAGACGACTTAAACACAAGAATGCAGACATTAGAAACAAACAGGCTAAGTGAAAACAAGATTCAGTAAGAAAAAGTGAAAACAAATAGAACCAGAAAAAAACCCCCTGAAAGATGTAACAGCACATAAAAATGGTTATCAGCAGTGTGGAAAAAAATTCTGCAATTAAAGAAGTCACTGCATTACATTAAGCATGCAATACACCATGGGAAGCCATTCTCATCCCAAATAGGGGATGTCACATTAGGGAGAATGGATACAGCATCACTGGACAAGCAGCACAGAAAGAATGGTAAAGACCACACAACAACTCTACCAAGGAATGTATTTACCAGAGACAAGGAAGGCAACACACTGAAGCCAAATTTCTGCAGTCACCAGACTTTAAAATAAGACCCAAGGCTCAAGAGTGACTTAAGATACAAGCTTAGAAGTGTATAGTGCTAAAACACTAAAATATGGTATCCTTTGATGAAATTTGACTAAAGGGAGATACAAAAGCCTATAGATATTTCAAACGTGTAAAGACTATGACTGGAGATAAAGTATTAGAAGTGTGCTACTTTTAATACTGTTAGTCATAAAAAAAGATGAAATTAGAAGAGGGTAGAAAGAATCACAGTCTGGGACCAAAGAGAAAAGGCACTCCAAGAGTACAAGCCAGCAGGTCACAGAAGAGGCACACGCTTCATTACAGCCGATCTATCTTCCCTCCTGCATATCATCTCAAATGCTGGCACTTCTGAAACTTGGATGAAAGTAGAATGCAACTAAAAATTTAATACTGAACAACGAAGCAGAAGCTGAAGGCAAACCAAAAGAAACTGTGATTATTCACTTCAACCAAAGGGACAGTAAGTTCAGATCACAGTGAGCCCTTACTGTACCCCATACACAGTTTTGGTGGAAATGTATCAAACCTGCATGAAAAAGGGCAACGCCCGACACCCAGAGTCAAAGCTTATGAGAAATTCCACTAGAAAATGATAGCAGTGAGTGGTAGAAGAAAAGCAGAAGGGCAGAAGCAGGACAGAGACCCTGCACACAGACCAAGGGTCCTGCTTTCATGAAGTGTCAGAGAACTGCAGAGTGGAAAGAGTCCTGGCTCAACAGAAGTCTTGCTTCATAGGCTAGAGATTTTTAATAAAAAAGGCCAAGAACATTGTCAGTAAGAAGGAAGCAAGCAGAGGACATGGGAAAGACACAGCTAACATCTGAAAAATCCATCACATCCTCAAACTTGGAATCATTTCATGTAGAAATGGTGGCAGTAATGCTTCCAGTCTAAAGGAAATGGCAGAGGAACATAAAACTGGAGAAAAACAAGAGTCTGTTCTGCAAAACAAGAATATTAAGTGGGACATAACATTATACTGCAGCATCAATATCTGAAACCTGTTTGACTGCAAATTCAAAAAGCCCTGGTAATTTTTGTCATTAAATGATTTAATTCAGCAACATTTAAGGTTTTGTACCTCAGCTTCTGTCAAACAACAAAAACCAAAAGCCACAACAATACCAACAAATTTCACAGTAATTCAGAACAATGACTCTCAATACCTGTTCTGTCTCATCAACAGCCTACTAATTAAACTCTGAGCTCTACTAACCACTTTTTCCAATGCACAGAGGAAAGTAATTTATTACAGGCCGGAATACAAAATTTAATATTAACAACACAACTCGTGACTGCAGCATTTTTAATCTGATCAGCAGAAACATAAACAAAAGCTGCAACCCAACAGCTAAGAAGGTTAAATCTGTAATAGTTAGATTTACGTAGATTACTTTACACAGCATCTGGAAAGATGCTGAGAAAGGTAAAGCTACTTTATCATATTCCAAAACATGCTACCTATAAAAATTTTGCTATCCACTGATATACAGACTTCAGGGAGCCTCACCACAAATTTGTTTCAGCCTTAAGATAAAACTTCCAAGAATTTTAAAGCAAGAACAGGAATTTAAGTGTGGTTTCAAATGTTTATAATACTCCTTTTAGGTACCTGCAGGTTACAAAAGTTATGAAAACTACTTCAAGGAGAAAATATTATGACTTTGTGTGCACATACTACTTAGTTCTATTACTTAATCTTGATAATTTTCTTGAGAAGAATATTAGCATGAATATGCTTCTCGGTAAATTTTCTCCAGCATAAAAATCCTGTTCTTTTCAAGGTGGCAGATTTCATCTGTATCAGCTAACACCTTCACTTATGACATTGTCTACACGTATGGTACTGGATGTACCACAGACTGATGCCACTGTTGGCTGACCACCACTAAAAACACTGCAATTTCTGTGATACACAACTCCTATAAAAGGCTTTTCCCAACATTAAACAGGTAGGTGGTAAACAGAGGAAAAGGTAAATGAACATTTTTCCTTTTGTTTCCAGTTTGGCAAAATACCTGAAGCAAGTGAGTACCACAATCCTACCAACAACCAAAATCAAGGTACTGGAGCAGCTATTCCAATGCAGCAGAAAGCATAAGGGAAAAATATGCTACCAGTCAAGCTCCCAAGCTGTTCATGTTTGGGGCTGGGTCTTTGGTATTTTTTTGGTTAACACAGAGTGGCTTCCAGAGCAGGAAAATGTTTAAAGAAACAGAGAACTGGGCAAAGATATGCACTGGTAAATAGAAATGACACAGATAGAACAAGCAAGAGAACAGAGGAGTCTAAAAAAGGAACTGCTGGAGAATACTTCTTGTTACATGTCCTATCTTCTCATGCCCTACCTACCATCCTCACAGCAAGAAAAGTCAAAGCACCCCCCTCCATCCAGCCAACAGCTTTCCAGGGAAGGAGGAGGCAGCCTCATTTTTTGGGTCCTAGAATTCTGCAGCAAGAGGAAGGAAGCATGTTGATACCTAACTTAAGGTGCTTCCAAAGGTGTGTGAGCACAATTATCTGAATAGGGCAGCAGGGAGATTAGAGTTTGTACTGCAGGAACAGCAGCCCCTCTAGTACAGCAACAATTAATCACACTGGCAACGCTGCCATTTGTTTGCTTGCAGGTGAGTATGACGCAGCTTTTTGTCCATCTGCTTTTGCAACACCCCTTAAAAACCATCTAACTGGAAAAAAAAAAGGCAGTCCAGGCTCTTGTGAATAAAAATAATTAAAGTGTTCAGTTTTTTTTCTCCCCTCAAGCTGATATATTCCACTGATTAAACAGATGCTGAGTCAGTCATAAGAACAGCAGTACTGGGTCAGAGCAGAGGTCTGCCCAGTCCAATATCCTGTCTCCAGCAGCATCTGCAAATCAGTAACTTGAAGTGAAATTCCTAGCAGGGACAAGCAGCAACATCTGCAAAGTCAGTGATGGATTCTGCTCAGGAACAACAGAGAACAGCAGCTACATCCAACAATGCCCAGCAGTGAGTCAGCCAAAGCAGAGCCAGTGAGCAAAGCCAAAGAAACGGACTGGAACTTCAGGGCCACGATGCTTTCTTCCCCTCTTTCTCTTCTCTTTTTATAGAACCAGAATTTCACAGGGATGAGAATGACCACAAGATTGTGGCATCACAGAAATGGGAAACATGGCACCTGAGCAAAACCTGTCTTAACAGACACAGAGATGCAGAAGGGCCCAAACAAAACTCAGGCTGTATCACAAACGGTTTGAAAAGTCAGAAACCGCAGTACCCTATCAATGCCTGTTTTAGGAATGAAGCACAGGACATGAAGAGAATGCTGATGAAATCCAGAGATTTGCTGGCAAAGACTGCATCAGAGCGACTTCCAATAGCCCAGATTCCCGAGATGGTTATCTGTGCTGACTCTAAGCACGGGACTGCCAGTGAGCTGCACACAAGGGCTGTTGGACTCCCAATGCAGGCAGCAAGAGAAACTGCTTTAAGCAGGAGAAAAGAAGAGGTGAGCAGTGTTAAGGGTGTAGAAAACCCCCTCTCCATATATCCTTGTGTGTAACAGCAAAATTAGAAGTTACCAAGTTTTAACTGTAAGTCAATTTAAAATGATGGTCTAAGTTTCCAAGCAGTGAGATTGAACCTTTGAAGTTTTCTGGCAGCAAAGGAGAAGAAAAAGGATTTAAGGCCAGGCAAGACCTCCACACAAATATCCCAAAAGGAACTTTGCCCTCTACAAATGGCATCTCACTTGACAAAGAGATAGAAAACAGGTCAGCTTGATCATATAAGTGGGTCTTTGCTGAAGTCACAGAGTAACTCCAAAAGCAAAAATCTGAAGGATGTGCTCTGAGGGGATGGGACCTGAATGACTACTTTGATCAGTTTAGGTGAAGATCACCGTGGCAGAACTCTTGTGGCTGTAGAGAAAATGGCTTGCTAGGGAGTCAAGTGATGATGGATCAGCTCTGCAAGACAGAAGGGGCAAGGACTCCCTGGCTCACTGATTCAGAGAATCACCTACTGCAGGCAGGTCAAGTAACCCTGGTCATGAGTTTACTGAACACCATCTGAAAGTCAAGAAGTAATGCCAAATGCAGTGTTGGTGAAAATTAGCCTTGTGAAAAGGGAGAGCAGGAAGTAGACCACTTTCTAAAGCATTGGAACTGGTTTTACACAGCTCATTTCTGTTCCTGGACAAGTTGTGCAGCAAGAGCACAGGGCAGACAGGCAGAGGTGACAGCCACAGTACAGCCATGCTGCTCATGGGTGTGGCTGAAGGGCAGAACTCCTTGAGCAGCAGGGAATGCAGAAATGCTGGGAAAGTCAGCCTTGGAGCCCTGACAGGTACCTGGGTGTGCTGTCTACTGCTGCCCCAAAGGACCCTGCCTCAGTGGGAAGGGAGTGCCTCGCTAGTGGCTGACAGTCTCCCAGAGCTTTCCTGGCACTCACATTCCTTTCCTCCTCTTTCTCCTTGGGCTAAAAGGAAAGAAAATTAAAAGGGTTACAGAGAAGCAGCTGTGCACAAATGCTGAGGCACAGGGGCTGGGCTTCTCGAGGAGAGGGCAGAATGAGCCAAAAAGGAGAGAGAACACTAAAAGAGGAGGGTGGAGTGCCATCAATAGAGGGCTCCACCAGAGCCATTTCCACTGGCTGTTCCCTGGTAGACAGCTATCTTCAGTGTAGGTGATAGGAGGGATGGAAAAAAGGCTCAGAGTAGAAGGTCAGCAGACACACTGGAAAGCCTCATAAATAACCCTGTATCTGGAGGTCATGATTTCAGAGGTGTAGGCGTGCTTGTGCTGTTGAGGAAAATCACACTGCTACTCCTTCCACACTGGGCTTGATGGGAAGGTGATGGTATTTACTCAAACCAAGCAGCAAAAACTGAAGAATACTCTAAATATGCATTAGAGGCATTTAATACACTTCAGAAGCAGCTCAGGATTGAAACTGGTGAAGTTAATTAGAAAGCTCTTTCACAGCACAAGGGTCATGCCTGCTTGCTTTCTGCCTATTTGCCCCAACACTCATTTCAATTGCTTTTTGCCAATAATCAAGAAATCAAAATTCTTTTGTTCGCCAGCACAGAGTCTGCACCAGGCGACTGCAGAGAAGTGATAAAGAAAATGATGGATGCTAATTTGACCATTTTCCTCAGCGTTCAGCACAGACATCAAACCACACAGAAAACATTTTAGAGATCCAGGACTGAGACACTCCATTTCTGTATCTCCTCCCCCACAGTGCTAAGTTCAGATACTTAATGCAAATGTTCATTAAAATAATCAATATTTGGGGATTGTCTTGAATCTGCAGCCCTTAAAATAGGATATGCAACATGGAAATTACGTTTATCTCTGCTCAAGAACAGAATATACTTCAGGAAATAAGCTATAAAAATAACTAGGCTATGAAATTAAGATCAATTTATCAAAGGTCTTTAATAACATTCAGAGCCATATATTTAGTCCCTTAAAAATAATTCTAGATTTCAAATTTAAAAGACTCTGGAACATGTCTGGTTTTCCATATCTTTTAATATTTTATTCTCTGCATAAAATGAAAAAATAAAGCATACTCTACTCCGTCTGATTAGCAGAAAGAATTTTTTCTTTTCGTTTCCAAACGACATTATTTTAGACTTCTGCTTCTCTGGGCACTTGACTTTCAGCTGCAGTAATACTACTCTGACCACTCTCTCCTCACTGCATTTGTCTGTGCATTCAACACAAAGAAATAACTTCCATACAAATCTCCTTTACCTAATAAATAGCAGTGAGGCCAACATATAGTCACTTCCTGGAAAACCTAAGGCAATTCACTTAATTTGGTATTATTTTTTCAGACAAAAGAACCCTAGCTGAGTACTCCGCTGCATAAATATTTTTCCTATTTCAGCAAATACCAAGTCTTTTGCTTTCAAGGAAGTCAAATGCAAGAACTCCACTGCTTCTTACAGAGATTCCCTATACAGTCAATTTGAGGGGCACTACTAAACATGGCCTTTAAATGTAATCAAGCCAAATGCCAGAAATATATATTCAAATTTATGGCGAACATCAGAGTACAAAAGATTTTTTTTTCTGTTCTGAAGGATTGTATTAATTCTCCTCTTCTACCAGAGCAATGAAATTGCTGCTAACACTCAGTCCAGGGCAACAAGATCTGTGCCAAATAAATCATCAGAGATCAGTGACTAGTTACCACTGCTCTACACAGAATTACTAAAAACCCCTTCCAAGTCAACAAGGGAATAAACTACCTCTACAAGGTATTTTTCTCCTAAACCCTGTTATTAGGTGGGCTTATGCCATGAGGCATGAGTGTTTACATACTTTCTAAAGCGTTTATAGGTCTTATCTAATATAATCCCTGCATTCTATAATCCTATCTGTTTAATGTAGCTTAAGTGGGGAAAACTGCTGGAACCAGTAGTATCTCAAAATGGAAGGCACTTTCAGAGCACAACCAGTGAATTGGACATAAACTGCAGAAGTAGTTTATGCCCAGCTTACACTTCCAGTCATCTCGGATCAAGTACCCTAATGCTGGGTTTCACTGTAAGCTATATTTATCTGCATATAGATAATTTTTTTTTTTCTTCCCACAGGACACTTTTGGCACACCATTTTACAAAATTCTTAAAGAAAAGATACAAAGGCTGCCAGTGTTTTGTCTATGTGAATTTTTCAGTGAATACATGTTCTACCTGCAGTTTCTAAGCATAAATAGCTGTGAACTATTTCCCTTAAATAAAAATAAATCTTTTCTCCCCTTGACAAAATAGCACAATTTTACTAATATCTCTGCAATTTCCAGCCTAAATGTTTCAACTGCAGACTTAACCACGCAATGGTTACCTATTGTCATGAACTGTACTACCAAAGGCCTGTTACCTATAATTAGATTTAGCCATTAATCCCATTTTTGCTTTGTGTCTTCACATTATGGTGAGATTCCAGGGTCCTCTTTCGATTCCCACCCAGATGGACACTGTGACCTCCTGGTTATCTACCCTACCACGCATCAAAACCTCCAATTAAAATACATAAACTTGTCTGCTGCCTGCTGCAAACCCTGGACCAATAACTAGGTGATGTCTGCTTACCAAGGAAAGCTTTGGGAGTGTTTCCCTGCTACTGCACAGCTGCCATCAGACCCAAGAGCTTCGTTCCTGGAGAACATGGCCATTCCTGCCTGCCTTCTCTCCTATCTCCCTGGGCATCACCAGTGTGCAGTTAATGGCTCCTGTTCCTGAGGATACAGACCTTCTCCATCCCTTGCTTTCAAAGCAGTCACCAAATCCAGATGCTGAAATTAAGGCTGCTTAATTAAGCTCCAAATTGCAGCAAACATGCAGCTCTGAACAGCATGTTCTAGATAGAAACCCACTAGTTCCCCATCACTTGCTGAACACACTTGGTTAAATAAAATCTGGGTCTTTGCTTTTTACAGCAGCACTTCTTCAGTACGTGCTGGTGAGCTACTCATTTTACAGGAAAGTTGGAAAAAATTTTTTCTAGAGGGCACATGATACCAGCTTAACTCAGTGTGGACAAACTTCTGAATCGAAGGGGCAGAACAGCCTTCCCACATAAACAATTTACCAGTTTCCACAGAGGAATGAGCACTGCACACTTCTCATATGAAAAATACCTTCCTCTACTTGCTCTCATAATGCTACATTATTTCTGTCTTTTTATTAGGTTTTGGTTCTTGGATCCTATGTTTGAAAATCCAATCAGTAAGGAGTGGAAAACCCATAACTTCTAGAGAAGACTATAGGTAAAGCAGTCAGTATTTCTTTCTCTCCTTTTCACTGGGATTATTGATATTTAAATTATACTTATAATGTCATGATTAGTTCTGAACTGCAGTTTTAATCTAAACCTGCATCAGTACTATTGTAAATACCTGAAACTAAAGTGAAAGACTTCAGTCTTTGTACATAATCTTAAAGGAATTGCAAATTCAAAAAGGAACGATTAAAAAAAATCCAAAACCAGAATTACATTTTGGGCAGAGGAACAACAAAGTTCCTGATTATACATGCAAAGAACACCAAACAGCAGAATTACGCAAACCCTGTCATAACTTAAGGGATGCACAGAAGTCTTGTATCAATAAATATTCTGCTTTACAGTGTTCTTGGATCATTTGAAGATGCGAAAGATTTGCAAACCAAAGATTTTTGGACACCGATCATCTGAAGATTCAGAGATGTAAGCTCCTGAGCAGGTTAGAAAGAGAAACAAAAACATGAATCTTAAAAGCTACCAAATCAATTAAAAAATTAATAACAAACATCTCCTTCTCACACACACAAACTATGTCAACAAGGACAACTCACTGGGCCAGCAGCACTTACAGTGTCTGACGGACATTACACTGACTGGAGCTTTTGTTTGCAAACACAGGACAAAACAAGTTCAGCATTTCTTCTCTGAAAATTCTCATGAATTCAAGCCCTCTCCCTCAAGTGATGAAGATACTTGTCACTGGTTTTCTTCAGAGAAAATAAGAAATAAAGAGCATCTGCATCACTATACAGCTTAGCATCACTGGTTAGTGCTGAGCCTCACATCCACCTGATGGCATGGGTTTCCTCCCTGAAGTCACCTCCCCTCATCTAACACTGCTCTAAAATGTTTATGCCACTTAGCTGGGCTTTTTTTTAACCCAAGTTCCTTCTCATTTTTTGAGCGCAGCTGATTAAACCTGAACAACTGGGTTGTTGGACGAAATATGCTGTAGCTATGAAATGGTACAGCAGGGACCAGTTTCACTGTTAATTTAAAATGCTAGAATTAATTAGGTAGTGTAAATGAAGAATTTAATAAGCACACTTTACAACCACAAGTTCTGCTTTTATTAAACACCCCTGCCAAATGAAGGCAACTATCTTCAGTCTGTTTTTCCTTGTCTCATTCCCTTAAAATCTCTGCAGTGAAAAAAAAAAAACCAAACCATTTTTGCTATTGCAACCCCTCCCCCATAATTAAAATGTATGCCTGACTTCCATCTCCTCTCTCAAGTCATTAGCATCTTTAAAAAATGCTACTGTATATCCTGCCTGTTCTGAGAAGCTACCAAACAAAACCCAAGTTTACGATTTTGGTTTTGAATACCAAATTAAAGGCTGTCTTAGAAGCTGTCATTCCTATTCAACTCAGTGCGGTGTACTACCAAATTAGCATAGTTTTTTAGTAAAGGAATATGCTTGTTTAAACATGTGCCTTTCCAAAGCGAGGGGGCAACATCACAAACCAATTTTATTAAAAACTCCTACTACTGTTCTAAGACTGCAAAAAGACTTGGAGCATATGACTATTCCTGTCATACATTGTTTAACCAAATTTAAAATTAATAAAAGAGTTCAGGTCATGAATTTTATCAGCTTTCCAGTATGTTTAAACAGACTTTCTTTACCTTTTAACTCCTTGAAAAAACCATTTCAGAAGACTCAACATTATTCAAAAAAAAAAAAAAAAAAAAAAAAAAAAAAAAAAAAAAAAAACAAAAAAAAAAAACAACAACTTTGCAGCTCCTTGACAGGAGGAGAAAATCTTTTACATGAACCAACTCAATGCTACCTAGCTTCAGAAATACATTCAAGATTTTCTATTATGTTTTGCCAGAATAACTATTTAATCATGATTTGGTTTATGACCTACTCTATTTTTCTTGAAGCAAGCTCTCTCTACAGCTTTTTATTTTGGCTTTTTTTGATTTTGCCTGATAATTCAGCCCAGCAAGAAAGAAGCAAACTTAAAATATAGGAAGACAAACCAGACTTTTAACAGAAGAAACAGCACATTTGTTTAAAGGCATAACGAAACAGAGCATGCTTAGGTTGGATTTATTAAAGCCACAACATTTTCAACAGAACAATGAAAAATCCAAAAGCAGATGAAATCTAAACTGTTTCACATCTTTACTGCTTCAGCAATAGCTTAAGAATTCACTGGGTGATTTGCAATACAGCTTTCAGTCTCAGAAAAAATACTTCTATTGATTTTTAATAAGGAAACAGCAAAGAACCCCTGAAAAACCAGTCATTCCTCTACTGGCACACTTCCACCCCTCCCATCCCAAAATACTAATCCAGGGGCCTAATGAAGAACAAGCTTACATGATGATCCAGAAAGATGAGCTGGGTATGACCTCAGTGCATTTCCATTTTGTTACTCTCCATGTTCTAAGAACCTTAAAAACATGAACTGCTCCTGGCAGAGGACTGCATTTGATTTACTAACTCTGAATTCAATGTGAGGAATGAACGTGCACCCTCAAATTCAGTCATGTTGCACAATGCCTTGATAAGAGGCCTGAAAATCTTGGCAGATGAAATTCTGTTTTCAAAAACAGCACAGATAATTTGGAGAACAAATTTGTTTTTTTTTTACAAATTTGGCTCTTTTGTACTTGTATCACCACTTAAAACAACATGTAGGGGTGATGTCCTCAAGGCATCTGCGTAAGTTTTTTTTAAAGAAAGGTTCCTTTAAAGTATTTTAGTGATCAAAGATTTATGCACTTTGTATGGAAAGAAAAAGCATAGGCAAAAAAACTACCCAAGAATATGTCAGAAGATCATATAGCAAATTTCTCTCATCTTCAAACAGAAAGACAAAAGCCTGGAGATGGAATGAAACAAAAAGAATACTGTTCCTAGCTGATGAAGTAATGGCTCTCTGTCCAAAGACAACCCATTCCCTATGAAAACAACACCAAATATCTAAACTCTTGAAATGATATTGCAAGGACATCAACATGAATTTGAGGGATAGGGTAAGCAGTAAAAGCTCATGAAATGCAACATCAAAATTCAAGCTAGGCACCCCAGACTCCTGTAGATAAGGCTTATGTATTCACTTCTGTCTGAAATAACTGAACTAAACTGCAGTTAAATTTTTCACGATATTTTCAGACTAGAAGAAAAACAAAGGTCTGCAGAAAAAAAAAAGTAAATAAAAGTCAATTCAATTTTTCAATCTTCTTTTTAAAACACCTGAAGCTGTGGCCGAATCAGAAGATTTACTGCAATAGATACATCATGGTCAACGTGCTAAAGAAAGCTCTGCTGGACTACACTTGTGAGGACTCGAGCTGCCCTGCAGCTACTGCCATTTGTTATGTGCCTTGTGTTCAACCAGAGCATTGCTGTGTGTCAGGAAGTAAACAAAAAAGAGGCATTGCATGTTGAAAAACACTAAGCAGATCGTCCTAATGCTGCCAATACAATGGCTGCCAGGATGTTATGGAAGCAGGTATGGAGATTTGCATTTTAATTCCTCATCTTCCCATGGTGCCTCTTCCCACAGAGCACACACCCAAGTTGCCAGGAGAGCCTCTGAGGGGAGCTGAGTCTTTTTCTGGAACCCTTTCCCTCCCAAGGCTGCTGCTCTCTGTGCTAAACATAACAGCACCGGTGATGCACTGAACAGCAGTGAAATTTCAGCTGCTCCCACCTACGGTGCGAGTAGACACACAACCTATAAAACTAACCTATAAAGCAAGCTATAAAAGCTGATTGTTCATCCCATCTTGTGCATCGGTGGATTCCTGGCTGCTGCAGCAGCAAGGATGTGGATTAGGCCAGGTGCATCTGCACCCATCCACACCTCCTCTGGTGACAGTGCAGAGACCTCTCCTTGTTGAGGCAGCATCTGTCATGGGAGGCTTTTATTCTGAAGGCACCTACCAACGGGTGCCACTTCATACGAAAAAAGGATCACTTCAAACTAAAATATTTTTGGGGACCAGAGTTAATTATCTAATATCTACAGATGTCTGAATGAAATCCAGAGGCGTGTATCCCAACTAGAGCCCACTGCTGTTCCAGAACACTGTGGTCAATAAGCTGTGATGGACATGGAGAACCACCTCACATTTCGGTATTCTTAAACTGGCAGGAATTTAATGAAGGTCTGGGGAAGCTCAAACATCAGAGTCCGAATTAGGACTGTCAGTTGACTTAAGGCATTCAGACAAGTCCATGTTAAATAAAACTGAGAATGACCAGGAAAGCAAGGCCGCTGTCTAAGCTCTCCTGCAAGAAGCTGCACAGCGTGTTACACACGTGCAGACTGGCAGTGTTCAGCTTCTCCCCCAGATCTGTGGAGGCTGACAGACGAGGGGCTTCTCAGCTGTTCTACATCCAGTGTGCAGCACTGAAAACTAAAGGCTTGCCTGTGAAGTTCACTGCATCTGCTGCATTCCCTGTGTTTAGCACTTGCAATACAAGCACCAAGGTTCTGCTGACCCCAAATACAAGCTGCCCCTAAGGCAGGCAAAATCCACAACACGAAGCACTTACCTGTGATTTTGTCTCTCACGAGCTTGCAGGATTCGATTTCACCAATGCTCCCGAAGAGACTCCTGAACTCCTCCTGGGTCATGTTCTGGGGTAAATAGTTGACTATGAGGTTGGTTTTGCTGTCATCTGTAGCAGCCCCTGTCTGCATGGGGGAAGGGCAGTTTCTACTGTTGCTGGAGGGTCCATTGGTTGTATTGGAAGTAGGGCCATTCGACACCTGAGGCTCCATGGTGCTAATTATCTACAGCAAAGTAAGAGAAAGGGGGAAAAAAAGAACCACCCTTAAGTTTCATAGATACAATAGCTATTTTTAAAGATACTCACAAACGAATGAGTAGGTAGCATTTCCTGGCCAATTTAGATACTTCAACAAAAAAACCCGGCTTGATTCCTCTGTTATTGTTGCAAAGTAGGTCATGCTAGTCTTTGGCTGTGAGCATATACTAAGATGCAGTTAAAAAAACCTTCTTTTTTTGTTAATGCGAAGCTGATTTCTGCTTTCATCACGCAGCCATTTTCACAAATGTAAATTTAAACCACATAAATTTAATTATAATTTAAGGTAATAATCATAATTAAAATTATAGTTCCATTAAATCAGATGAAGTAAGTGTATGGCTCTATATGAAAAGGTAAAATATTTTACCTATTTAATAACTGTATCACAGAGTGCAATGACAACAACATTAACCAGGCACAGTCAGTCTGCACTGTGTCGTCACTCAGCTTGCCTTCAATTAATAAACTCGGTGTCCCAAGACATACCATTTACTGGTTCCAGTGATGACCTATATTCTCCACCTGTATTATTCACTAACGAACTGACACATCTTTAAATAATAAAGCCCTGGATTTGCAATCTTCACAGATACAAAGGTCTTCAGATATTTACTGGAATCAAAAAGGTTTAATCAGAGAAAGGCTTATCAGGCACAGGTGAAGGCTGGAATTATAACAAGCACATCTATCTTGAAACAAAACTCCTGTTCTCACAGAAGAGACTCAGACCTTTCCAAAAAACGACAAATAAGAATCCAGCTTAGCAGAGTGCTTTGCAGGACAGTAGCCCCATTGTCACCAGTGCCACCCATCACGTGAGCAAAGCTGCCTGCATGTTTATCTGCGGAACACAAGTTTTCATCCCAAAACTGCACAGGCAGACAAAGGAAGCAGGAAAACCCGGGTACTTCAAGCTTTTTCTATATAATTTGCCTCTACTGTGGCTTCTGGCCTGTCTTCACTGTCACCAGTGCTGACAAAGCAAGGGCATCATCTTAGTCTCAAATCTGGATAAATGAAAGCAATGCAAATGGTGGCTTTTGCTGCCTGCTGTGAAGTTTGTGATGTGCAGCTTCACTGGTATCGAAAATAATCCCTCGGATGGGCTCAGCCTCCCTCCCCCAGAGAGTCAATGATGCAAACTGCTGCCCCAGGCAGGAGATTCCACTGCCCAGGGACAGTGACAAACACAGGAGAACAGAGGGCTAAGGCACCACACACTCTGAACCTGGTATTCTTCTGATCCTGTAATTATTATAATTACTTGAGACTTAATTTGCTTTCTTTTTTAAAACCACAGAGGTACATGTTGTGACAAATTAGGCCTGTAATTCAGGAGGATGGGGACACACATACACACCAAAAAAAAGGGTGTCTATTCTAAAATTAACTGCATGAGGGTGGCTCAGAGTCTAAATAGGTTATATTCTGGTCATGTCTTTTTTTTTTTAATTGAAATGCTTCAGTGTTAGCTTAATGCCTCATTTAGGAAATAACCCTCTTTTTTATCAATGGAAATAAGTTTTGAATTACCATTATTTTTATTATCAAGCCCAGGAATAGCTACTTGGTTTAACAGCTTTTAAATAAAAAGAAGCCTTGCCACATTGTGCTTAACAGAAATGCCTTAAAACCACACAGCAGAATCATTTTGAAAATAAACTGCACAAAAATAGTCACTTCTTGAAAGACATGGGCACATCCAAACCAGAATCCCCCTGCCAATTTTACCAGCCACGTGGCACCAAGTACTGCTGGCATCCTTGGCCAAGCTGTGCCAGCCCCACACGCTCTTCCTTCGAGATTCCCCCTTCTACCCGCATCGGCCATACTTCCTTCCCTTCTTCAGTCTAATTCCATCCATGTATTTACTCACACGTACTACTTAAACGCTTCAGATGCTGCTAAATCTGTTTAGCTCGGGATTCCAGCTGGAAGATCATCCTTTGATCTCCGCACCTCCGCGACCCCACGGCAGACACAGGCTCTGAGCTCCGCCAGCAGCTGCTGCGGGGCCGGGGCTCGCACCCCAAGGCGGCCGCGCTCCAGCTCAGCACAGCCTGCTCCCACAGGCTGCATCCACTCGATTGGAACTGGGGGGAAAAAATCCCGGTTCCGACGCTAATGCACAGTCAGAGGATGAGTGAAGCAGCTGACACGGTTAACGGCAGCTTCCCGTGTGCCTTTACATCACTGGACCAGACTCTTCCCAACATAAAACCCCACAAGATAAGCTGCAGTTTTAGGAACTGATCCTGCCCCTCTGGAGCTGGCAGGAACACCACACCACTGGTTTCAGTTTCTGCAGAAGCAGGACTTCAGCACAACACACCGAGGAAGGTACATCACCTATTATTAGCAACAGACTCAAAAGCTATCTATAGTTCCCTGCGGTAGACAATAACCCCGGATCTTTTAAAAATCTGTGCAAGAAAACAAAATTCCAAACTGGTTGGTGTCCTACTTAGGCATTTTGCAAATGCTTTTTAGTTACATTTTCAGCAGGCATACCTTCCCCACCAAGCAAAGGAACAGAATTCAACCCAAGACATTTAACACATTCAGAACATTAAGAGTAAGCTGCTCTGTAAAAATCTGTTCCTGAACAAGTACATTTCCTCATATACTTCAAAGTATCTTGGCATAAACTAATTTTGCACCAGGTGCCAGGTTTTCTTCCTAGTTACTCTCAACTCCAATTCGGTTTTCCTGATTTTTTAATAGTGGAAAGGAAAACCAGGGCACTTATTTGCCCTTCAAATTATTGCCAAGTCATAGGTTACTGAAAATCCATTTGCTATATACATATTAAAAAAGAGATAATGGATGGAGAGAAATGCTGAAGAATTATTAAAAGCATTTCTGATAAAGGATTTCAGATTTTTTTTTTACTGCATAATTTTAAGTCTCCATTTACAGAGTGATTTCTGTGCAAAAGCAGTTATGTAGCAGAGCTTGCACTCGAAGTTCACAGGCACAAAGGAATAACACTTACTTTAGGTGCACATACTGACTCCTGCGATGAGTCAAGACTTACATTACTAATGGTAACAAAAAGGTGAGCCCTAGCTCTCCTTCCCAGACATTTGGTCCTGTCCCCAACACGTCTGAAGCTCAAGCCCCAGGCAGAGTTCAGTGTGGATGCACTGGGATGTTTATTGTCAAGCACTGTTTTTAATATTAAGTAGCTGTTGATTCCACATCAGTCAGCACATTATGTAAGAGGAACATTATTTATTCAAATAGATTTCAACATGACAGCTGTATGATTTTCCCCCCCTCTCTATCCACAACACTAAGATTTAAATTTTTAATTCAATACCTGTATCACAGTATGAACATTTTTAAAATCAACACTCCAGTTTCCGGGGCACACAGTTAACTTACCGTGTTTCAATTACTGGTAATAACTTTTTTAAGTACAGGGAAGTATTGCGCAGCAATTCAGTTCTACCAAAATATCAAAGAAGGGTCTCAGTATGCCTAACTCATCAAGGGCTTATCTGGATATAGGCAAAACAAATGTTGACAATTCAAGAGTGATTTAACCCCAAAGTTAGTTTTTTAAAAGCAAAATGTACTGTTATGCCTGAAGGTATGTCTTAAACCTCTATAACCAAGTGAAATTAGCAGTATCTTTGTGCTCTGAGCAACATCTCTTTTTGTAGACCTTTTCTGACCCAATTTAGGCAGTACTACCGGTCCAGAAATATTACAGTGCAAATGTCATGTGTGATGACATTCACATGCTACTGGTATAAAGAGGCATTTTATTTTTTTAGGGGCAGTAACTTGCCAGACTCCTAATACTGCAATATGATACTTTATATGTAGGGTAATGGTATTTTTGAAGAAGAATAAACTACAGTTATTGCAATAGACATTTCAACATTTAGCCACCAATAATCTGAATATTCTAACACTGACAAATACTATCTGTGATAGAATTTAAACACTGATTTTCTAAGTTACATGCTTCAAATTGTGCATGTATTTCATCAGACTTCTGCTTTTAAAAATGACGATTTCCTGGTGTACTACTTTTCTCACTATGGTAATGTATCAGCAAAGTACGAGGTATTTTAGTTTGACAGATTTCACAAAGAAATGCTTTGGGGAAGACAACATAAGCTTTGCCAGCGTTTTGCAAAACATTGCTTACCAAAAGGCTGGGTATAAACCACTCCCACAGAGTATCTGCCACAAATACCCATTAGAGCAACTCCTACATTAGTAATGTTTCAGAAATACTTCCATCACATCTTCATTGTTTTTTCAATTAATTCAATTAATTTCAATTCATTCCTGCTAAAACACTAGTTCCAACAATAACACGAAAAATACCGTATGTATAAACACAACTATTACAATTACAAACTATTACAAGCTGGAGTAACTGACACTAATCTTCACTTATTACAGTAGATGTGTGACATCCATCTACCATTACAAAGCACAGTTAATGAATCATTTGGAAAACTACCCACAGACTAAGACAGCCTTATCTCCCTATTGCATTCATAAGCAATAGCCAATGGCTCGACAAATGTAAATATACATCCTTTATATTTAGAAAATTTGTTCTCAGCAGTCTAAAAGAAGGTCTGCATGTTGAACTGAGACTGCCACGTATGTACACTGAGAGGAGCTTGTATTCAGCAAATAATCAGCACCCATTCTTGCTATCTGAATTATGTATACTCCACTGACCATATTCCACTATAAACAAACTGATTTGGTATGTATAAAAAAATTCACAATTAAGAATCTTAAGTTATTTATAGGCACTAAAGGGAAGTGTTTTTAAACATACCACAAACAATCTTCTCCTAAAATCAAAATCTGAAAAAAATTCTAAACCCCAGAAAATTCATGCAGACACATCCATTTTGAGGACTCAGAAGTCAAAAAAGTTAGCTATGAATAATGAACTGTTCACAGCACCTAAATGCCAAGAAAAATGATCATGGCAAATTACACCTCATGAATTCTTCATGAGGTCTAATTTTATATTATTTCTAAGTGTTCATTAATGAACAAACTCAGAACATTCTCCCATAAAAAAGAGTTTAGATAAATAATGCAAAGCTCTTACTTTATCTAAAAAAGCTCTTTAATTAGCATTGCAAGTTGTTTGCTTTTACAAGTGAAAACAAATGGTGCCATGGCAGAGGTCCCACAGCCATCTCGTGAAAAACGATGACAAAAGAAGAAACAAACAAAACCTCTCAAAGAAAATAAATGTAGATTCACAAAGGTTTCCCTCACACAATGAGAAACAGGCTTTAACTCCCTGCATATCTGCTCTTTTGAATGGAAGTCAGCACAGTACAAGTCTCTGTTCCCCTAGAACTTTTCTGCAGGTGAGAAAAACCCCATTTACAGGAGCTGCTTAACCAATCCATCCACAGCCTGGCCATCTGCTGAGCCATGAATAGCCATGCCAAAGCCAGGAGGTTGGTCCATGGGTATGGAGCGGAACACACAAACACATCCAGGTCCCTCAGCCCTGTTCCAGCCACTGCACAAACCCACCCCACTTTAAAATGCACCCACTGCTACTCACTCCATGGGGATTTAGCACATTTTTGCAGAATGAGGCACTGGATCACAAAATGTTCAGGACACATCATGCCACCTTCCTATAGGAGTGTTAAAGGAAAAGAACACGAAGCGATTTTAAGCCTTCCTTGGTTCAAAACCACAACTGCAGCCAGAGCAAAAAGCAGGTGCACCTGAACCTCACATGGGCTTCTTCCTAAAGTGACCTCAGGAGAGGCAAATGATGCCCTGTGTGCAGCTCCAGTACAGAGTCTCTTAACTGTAACACAACTGTCAAATTTCACTGTCAATTACATTTTTATTAAAGCTTATGTACTGCACAACTAGACTTTCCTATTATTTACCTAATAAATACATCATGAACATGAAATAAAGGAGGAAAATAAGCTTTTTAGTCTATCTGCCTGGAGGCAAATCCAGTACCCCAGAAACAAATCATTATCTAACCCTCCGTATTTTGACATGTTCCCCACTCACACGCACTTCTACATGCTACATCTTTACCTTCCTTGGAGTAAAAGTCATATTTAATATTTGAAATATAGCTGAAAGTCTCAGCTCAGAAAACTTGCAATTTCTGACTCTCATGGCACAAATACAGCCGTCTTAACTTGCTTTCAGAGTGTGCTGCACTCAGGTTGAAATGGCGTTCAAGCATTTTCAGAAAATTCACATTTATGGATGCCACAATAATTGTACAGAGCACACAAATGATCCAAATGGAGAAGACAACAAATGCATTCATTTCAAGATGCAAGCCTCAGTTTAAATAAAAGCAGAAAATTATTTTCTTTAATAGCTAAATTTATCCTGAACCAGTCCATTATAGGCTCTTGCATGAATATGCTAAAACAAAATATTCTGTCCCCAATCTGCAGTGAAATGAATGCAAAGTTTATTGGCAATATTACTTGTTATCACAGCAGTGCCTGAAGGACATAACCCATAGCAGCACCAAGTTGAGCTGTACAAAGGGGCAGTAAGGCAGGGACTGCTGCTCTACCAGCACAGTGACAAAAGGCAAAACCTGTTATTTTTTATTCCAGATTTCGCAGAAGTGAAAAAAAATTAAATCAGATTAAAGCACCTAAGCAAACTGCTCAAGTTACACAGTAAGCCTCGACAGCCCCATAATGCACCACCCTACCCTCAAACCCAGCCCAGTGATAAGGTACAACTCCTAACAACCTTATTACCACTATAATGATGCACCAAACCACCTTTTTTTTGAGCATTTCAGATAAATGTCGTCTGTTCCCATTAAGTATGGGCTCTACAGTTTTGCATTTGATTTTAAGGACAAAAGGGAATGAGCAGGGGAAAAAAGACACCAAAATAAGTCACAACTATTTCAACATCAGTAACTACTAGTTGAGCAGTAGGGGAAAACACTCTTGGAACTACACATCCAATAACTACACTAAAGATACGAACAAAGGCACCGTATCACACACTTTGCATAATCTCTTACTCTTCCTGCAGGTACTCTGGGGGTAAGAAATTGGAGGAGGAGAACTACAATTATCATTCATACAGCTCAGCACTCTGCAAAGCTCAGAGGAAGCACAGGACTGGGGAGCAGGTGCATAGACAAGCACTCCATGCACAGCAGTTTCTGGGAAGCACTGCACGTTTGTGAGGACAACAATGTTTGTCCCGAGGCAGAATATAGTTATAGCTCTGTTTTGTGTATTAGCTCAACTCACAAAACGTGAGGTTCTTTATGAACTTCTACTGAGCTTTACTTTCAACTATTTCCAGCTTCTTCTTTACCTCTTGCAAAGACAATGGAGAAACAACGCCTGTTGGAAACCTCAGAGGTGTCTGGCTCTATTCTTCACCATTCCCCCAATATCTTGTTAAAGTCCACAGTAACAGCACTTGGGAAATGGTGAGGAAGAAACTGGTGTAATAGGTGATGGGCACAAAGTTTCATTCTGTCCCTGGATCAGGGTCATCCTTTTCATTAAGACAAACTGACTTCCGGAATGACAGCCACTTATCCTCTTCTTCATTTAGAATAGTTTCACCAGAATTTATGATAATTTCTACCAATAAATGCAATTCACATATGAAGATAAGGGAAAACACAGCCTTGATTTCACAGCATTCAAACACCCCTCTGGAACACAGCTTTGGAGAAAGCCATCACTGAAAACACCAGGAGAGGAAAATGGATGTGTCCTGTCTATTACATGGGTTACCCAACCAGCTCGAGTTAAAAACCCTTACAACCACCTGTGTCCCACAAGCCACAGACTGCAGCAAAACAAAGGCTGGTGGCAGGGAGGTGTCCTACTTCTGTCCTGGGATGTGGAAATCAATGGCTCCTGCCCACCTGCGTCTTTGGGGGTCACCAGCCGCCTCTGCTCAAAGGCCTGCACTATTTTTGAAACTGAAATAAAGGCAACATGGTCAGGCTTTCAGTTCTGAAGGAACATCTATTTCTTCTTCAATCACACTTCTACTTCTGCCAAATTCATACCAGGCAACCTTGTGCCTAAAATTTTACAAGAGCTTTATTTTAGTTATTTTATCGTTCCAGATTGCTTCTTACTCCTTTTCACTGAGGCTACTACTTATTCCCTCAAGATGCATATGGAGGCTAAAGGAGTCCAAAAAAATAAATCTCAGCAAAAAGAGGTCTTTCTTTGATTGACACTCCAAGCCAGAATTTGATGAAAACATCCTTCTCCATGGGCTGCAGTTTATTAGACAGATACCACAAAGGCAAGAGGTCTCCCAGTGACTGCACTGTCCCTCTTGAGAAAAGAGAGTGTGACTAACAGAAACCATATTTGAAATCTGTGTTAACAGGGTGTTAAAAAAAAAAAGATACACCACCAAAAGCATTAAGTACATGAGGAAAACCCTGGAAGACTGAAGAGGGTCTCTCAAAAGCCTACATACTGGACAGTAAGATCATGGGCGAGATCAACATCTAAGATAGATTCTCAGTCTAAAGGACATGCAGCCTAAAAATATACTGAAATGAAAGCAAAGGAAATTGAGAGTCTTTTTATATTTCTGGTTACTTTCTGAATTTTATTTTTAGCTCCATTTCGTTTCCTAATCACTACTTACTCGTTTGGTTTACTGACTCTATTATTGAGTTATACATTGCTAATCTGTAACTGAATCCTATTACTGACTTGGGAATATGCATGTAGCACTGCGTACTGACGCACAGATTCCCACCGGGACGTACATGTTCATGTAAGAAGCAGACAGCTGCAAGTCTTCAGCTGCTGTAGACCTGTCACAATTCCACTTTATGTTTTTTCCCCTTTAAGAAAATAATCTAGAATAATTTGCAACCTGGGAGTTTAGACAGTGAAACCGGTGTTACGAGCCATACTGAAACCTAAAAACATCTACTTACCAGAAGGCAAAGCAAAGCAAGGACAGCGCGGGCTCTCCGTGAAGCCTAGGAACATCCAACCCCCCACTGCTGTTATTTCTACTGAAGTTCTAGAAACAAAAAGCTACAATTTTTAGAAGCCCTTAAGCAATTTAAGATTCATTAACGTTCACTGCAATAGGATTTCAGCTCCTAAGCCATAAGCTCTTCTGAAAATGTTGCCCTTACATTTTTCACGCAAAGACAGGCTTATATTAGGCAGGAATGGATGGCTTAGCAAAACACACCAAGATGTTTTAAGGCTCTATCCTCAACAGGACCTTAATGAAGACACTGCTAAATGCAATTAGGAAACACTAATCAACATGTGTACATCTCAACTGCTGGCAACAGCATCTCTATGGATACTGCAGCTTGCAGGTCTAAGCAAGACAGACCCCAAAATAGAAACTATGATGTTCAGCTAAGTCCTATCTCCATCATTAGAAATGTTTGCCTGCTGCAAGCTAACAGTATTTCTCTTAAAACTTAACT
Organism: Gymnorhina tibicen; assembly: GCA_013399875.1. NCBI lineage: Eukaryota > Metazoa > Chordata > Aves > Passeriformes > Artamidae > Gymnorhina > Gymnorhina tibicen. The sequence continues at coordinate 1,871,265 of VXAZ01007995.1, forward strand.
GGATTAGTAATAAAAAAAATAAATTTACATCTTTTCAACAATTCACCTGTTAAGTCTACAGCTCTGTACCACACTAATACTGCTCGTGGAAATAACCTTCCCTTGAAACATAGGCATTCTTACTTTTGTAACATACCTATAGCAGACAAAGTTACAATGAATTACTGAAAATAATACTGCCATCACCATCTTAAAGATAGTGAGCAGATAATAGAAACTGTGAACTTGAGAAATTTCTGGGAGCAAAACAATCAGAAACCACCTTTGAGTAAGCAGAGGCAGCTGTTTACTCTGATGGTCTCACAAAAGAACTGCCTACAAAATGGCTTAAATGAGTGTAAGTTTTAAAGTATTGCATGGAATAAATATCTCAGTAATGCTTAAATTCAAACAATCTCATGCATGAAAGCATCTATGCTAAGCTCAAAGATCCATTATTATAGATCAGTAATATATTATTCATCAGTAAAGGACAAAATATCAAGTACAGATCTGTCACAGGTCAGGCTAACAGATCCTACTGGTTTATCCTAGACAAACTATTAATAATCTCTGTACTACAGAAGAGAAGCATGCCACAGGCCAAACCAAACACCTTCCTTAATAAAGGTAAATAAACAAATATACCCTGAACAGCAAGAAATTAAAAATGTATCAAAAGTCTTAAAAGGGTGAGCAGACCTCATGGATAGCAATCCCCTGGTTAAAACACAATTCTGCTCAAGCACCCAACAGGAGCCAAGCTCAGCCCCTGTTCAGGTACAGGTTCTTGGGGACAGGAGGGAACCCAGACCACCACAGCTGTCCTGACTCCAAATCCCACATACTACATTTCACCTAGATGTCAAAAGGCAACTGGAAATACGATAGCCACTATTAGAGATCAGCAGGGAGAAATGTCCTAAGGGCCTAAACACACATGAACTAATGCTTGAAAAAAAGCATTAAGTTAGTCAAAAGTCTAAAACCAACCAAGTTACTGTCCTTTCTTGGCTACGCTTTCCTTACAATGCACAGCAGCCACAGGTAGGCGCTTTAAACCTGGAGCTGGATCTGCTTTCATCCATTTCACCTCAAATATGTTGGTGAAAAAAGTGACACTGTTGTTATTAAAACTACTACAACATCACCTAAGCACCCTGGCCACAGAACCACTCAGCCCAAGCGTCCTGGTTCAGCCTGGTGCTGAAATGCTGGAGGAGAATGTGGCTCCTCCAGCGGCCGCATTGGCTACGGACGGCTGCAAAGCTCCTTAATCACCACAAAGAACATCACACAAATAATGTTCACTTTTGCACTTAGCAAACACTAATGATGGAAATTAAACTCTATTTCTATCTGAGCATTTACATTTGCGAGCACTTCTTTCAGTAGCTGGGTGATGACAAGCGCAGACAATAAAAAAAGGATTCTAAAAATATACTACTCTTTTTCCCTGGATTAGTGTGTCTACAGTTAAATATAAACTGTGCTCTATAAATTATCAAACACAATGTCAAATTCTGAAGTGCTCTCCGGAATCTCTCACAGAGCACACGAAATACAGAATGATAATTTTGTCCTGGCCCAGTTAGTCTAAAGAACAATATGCTACTGTGCTGGATCACGGAGTTAGTTCCTATCAACGGCCACACTAAAAATGGCCACAGCCACCACCATAGCTGCACACTGAATTTTTCAGGACCCTCTGCATCAAGCTAGGAGTTTAATTCCCTGAACAGCTGCTCTCACAGGAAGGGAATCGACAGCAACATTGTCACAGTATAGCTGGCACAGGCATATTAGGAAGAATTTCCAGCATTCATGCTTTCTGCTAAAAATCAACTTCCCCCTACTCATCTACTGCCAGTAACTTCATTTGGAACAAAGACATATTAGAACTATTTTTATTTAAGGAGCATTTATTTACATACATTATTATTTCTACAGAGTCGTGACTGTGCCTTCTGCTTTACAGAAATAACATCTTTGCCCACAAGTTCTTCTGCACATAGTAAAGCAAAAAGTCACTGACCACCATTCAAAGATCAAGAAGGATCAATGGAAGATTAATACAAGTATTGAAATGAACAGTCACATTTATAAACCCTTTAAGCAGGCAGAAAACCAAATACCCCAAATACCTCTGATCCCCAAAGCAGAATGCGTTAACACTCCACCACAGTGTAGTGACTTAAATATGGGTTATTTCATGCCGTTGAGTCATTAATTTCATATTATCTAACATTAAACTGCTGCTGACTATGGGAGTCTACATATCAACTGAAGGGGACTGAGAAAAGGCCTGGCCTCCCCTCCAGATTAGCATTCAAGTCATTAAAAAGGTTTGTTAGTATTTTGCCCGTGCAGGTTTTATGACCCTATCTACCAGAACTACTAAAAACCGGTTGACTTCTACACACACCAAGCACTTCATAGGCATCAAGAGTCTTAATTAATCCATGTATGAAACAAAAAAATCCCCAATGTCAAGCCTTCCAATGAAGTTCAGTCTAGCAATAATAATTCTCAAACTCACAAATATCAGTTTTGCTTTTAAGAGCAGTAGGGAAACATGGACTTCTGGCAACTGTCCTGACCAGCAGGAGCAGTCAGGATCTGAAACTCCACATCCTTGCTGGGCAATTAGATGTAACATTACAAGAGGAGGCAGTTCTACCTTAAATTATAAATTGTGAGTAAATTGCTGTCTTCGCTGGTTTTCCAGAACGCAACCACGAGAGATTCTTAAAAGGAAGAAAAGCAAGAAGGACACACGTCCTTCATCCCTCCTGTCCCTACAAAGGCTTTTCAACAGCACTCAACCTGGGAGAAAATACTTGGCGGCACTCAGGAAACCACTCAGCCTCTCCAAAGGGGAGCGCATGCAATTACAGGCCAACAGGTAGGACCGGGGCACAGTTACCTGCTCCAGCAGCAACCTTTTGTGGCCTCTACATGGAGATCATGTGGGACCTTCTCACCAAATGTCCCTCAGGAAGCAAAAACCCGGGGAAGCAGTTTGGTTTTCCTTCCGCGGCTTGGTGAACACCGCCGGGCACGCGGCGGAGCGGCTGCATCCGAAGGACTTGCGCTACTGGAAAGGCTCCAGTGGCATTGCTGCCCTCTGCCAACGCCAACATCACTTACGTGGGCGCAGACGCGTTACGCGTGGAACCTTCTCGAAGCACTGCAAGCGAGAGCCACCTCCCATAGCCACTGGGGTCTGCTTTGAAACAAACACACGTTATCGCGCCGCCTTCACCTCCAAGGGTTCCGAATGCTCCGAAGCCACCAAATGCCACCGCCCTGACTCCGAAAAATGCTGGCGCACGTCTCCAGACTGGGAAAACTACCAGCAGCAACATATACGGAATTTTATAGCAATTAGAAAAGTTTAATTTTAAAAGAATAAAATAAATGAAAGCTTTTTTCCCCCCCAGAGTTCAAGGACAAATAATTTCCCATCACAACAGCACTGCTGACGCAATTGCGCGTGCCTTAGCAACAAAGGCGTACTACAGCATTTTATATACATCATGCCTCTAAATATTGTCAAAGCCAGGTTCGTATCTTACTGTGCAACTACATCTCATTTCCAGAGAGGACACACAAAGGTTTAGCTAGCCCTCGTTTTAGTTAATTCTTTTTCTTAATATTCTGCCTTTTCTCCCCGTTTAATTAACGATTCCAAATTGGTTCTCAGCATTTCCTGACTTGTACAGATTTTCTTAGCCATTGCGGTGAAAGTCCTCACGTAAGACATTGTCAAGGGTAGAACAATAGGTAAGATGGGCTCTCCGCTTCCTCCCTACTTTTTGGGGCTCTAAAGAAGCAATAATGCATCAGGAGCTCCATTAGGGAACACAGGTTTTCACTACAGAAAATAAAGCTCAACCTAACACTGCTGAGCTAATTCTTAATGAATTCATGCAAGCAATGTAAAGGCTACAAATAAGACAATGTTAGGCAGTTCCAAGAATTAACTGCATTCTTATTATAATCTTATCTGAGAGTATTTAATTTCTAATGTTCCAATGCTACTGCAAACTCTGAATATTTAAATGAGTAAACAACAAACAAAAGGTCTCATCTTCAGTGCCCCAAGCTATCATCCAAAACTAGTTATAATTAAAGGTGTGAACAACAGAGTAACAAACCTGCAAAGTCAAGGTTCTGAGAAATTAATGGGCATCACACCACTGCACCAGTTCAGATTTATCACTCATTATCTCCCCAACTAGCACAGTGCTGTTTCACATATTAGTGCCTCCTTCTTTCCTCCAAGCCTTTCCTGCCTTTTCTAGATGGCTAATTTTATACAATTACTGCCTCTGACACATTGAGACCTTTTCTCCCCTCTTTTCTTCTTCTTGCTGTAAAGCTAGTGACCTACAAAAGCCCCCTGCACCTAAAATATTCTAGTATTTTTAAAAGTAAAGACTGATCATTTGAGGAGAAAAAGCAAGCAAGCAGTCTCTAAGTATCTGTTTCTCCAACACCTTCCCTTTACATTATCTCAAATGGTTAAACGTGCCCAAAAGCTAAGGCGGAGTACAGGTACCCTTTAAACACGTTTTATTAGGATTAAATCTATCGTACCTGTTGAATCGGAACACTGCCCTCCTCTTCACAAAGTTGCTTAGAAAATTAAAAGTGTGCCTTCTTTTAAAGTTGCTCTAAGTCCTACACCGCTGGTAACCGGACATTTACAGAAACGATTGGGAAGTGTTGCATTACACAAACGCCCTTTTCCTCCTCATCCAAATCCCAGCATTTTCCATAACTTCCATTCAAAAGGGAAGGGAAGACACACATGCGCGAACACACACACAAATACATGTGTACCCATCTCTTCCTCCATCCTACACGGAAAGAAAAAGAGCAAGAGAGAGAGCAGTGCAAGGGGGAGGGGTAACTTTCCATCACAGATTAGCGAATTTTGCAAAATCTGGCCTATCCCTTACAGAGTACCATGCTTTTTAACATCACCTCACTTGCAAGAAAACTGTTTGTGCCCACTTCTCCCCCAAAACCCCAATGACATTGAAAAAATACTGCATTGCAGTATTTGCCAGTGCATCGGAGTGTATCCAGTTAGCTGTCCCACAGACAAACAAATGTACATTTTAATGTGTCCAGGCATGTAAATGAGGTGTCCAGTGGACACAGATTGCCAAAACAGACAAGTGGATTTGTCGTGTTATCTGCATCTCTTTCCTTCTCACCATAATATTCTCTGCCAGTGCCCATTTCTTGCCTGGGCTGTTTGCTGAAATTATTTTCAAAGTCCAAGTTCCCAAAGAAGACACCAAATTCCCCTGCCAGAATATGGGACGCACTCATACCTCATTTCTTTTGAAAAACCTCAGGGTGTGCAGTGGCTCTAGGTTATGTACCAACAGTATGACAATTACTCACAGAAAATAACCTGCATTTAATTAGTACACTCCCAGCGTACCAAGTAGGAAGGTTGAGGAAAAAAAATTCCCTGTAACTTAGAAGATATTATTTTAAAAAAATGAATCCATTAAATATATTTAAGATTAATACAACCGGATTTTCTTTCAATAGAGTCACAATATTTAACAGGACCAAATAAAGATGATGAAGACTATTTCAAACCCATTCAAATGGGATTTTTAAGCATACCCCTTCCAGCTCATTGTAACCATCCTTTGTCACAACAGCTCGGGCTCACTTTGAGAGAGCTCAAAAAGGTAAAATTAATAAAGAGGAAGAAAGCAAAGGAGGCAACCAAGCCAGTCACCAGTGGAGAGGCATCCCTGTATCTAACATGGGAACTTGATTAGCAGAGTACGGGGGGACAGGATTTTAAACTGATGGCTGGTATTCACACTGCATCAATATCCAATTGTACGATTTCCTCCTTTCTGACTAGTACACCAAGACAACAGTTTTGAAAAAAAGAAAAATGTCATGTCTAAGGACAACTACATTTTCTGTATCTTTTTGTCTCAACAGAAAGAGGCTCTACATTTTCATCTCTTAGTATCAGTAGCAATCTTAATTCTATTTCACTATCTTAATAGCTATTTTCCTATAGGAAGGTTTACAATGCAATCTTTTACATGCAGAAAGAAAATGTCACTTATGTACATGCAGACTGTATTCATTAATATAATCTTAAAACAAAGAAAAGAGGAAGATCAGGGCAGGAACACGTGCACCATAAAACAAGGATTACATTATTTTTAAATCTTTGTAGAAACACCAAATTGAACAGAAAATGAAAATGTAACTACTAGCTGATGGCTCTTAAAACAAACAATGCAGCTGTGTATAATAAAAGGCACCCTTATTTATTGTCATGACTAAGTTAACAGATTTAGAACACAGTATCTCTGTTTTGGACAGAAGAAAAATTATTTTACTCTCACGTACAACTACAATGCATGTCAGAATGCATCTCTGCACATGCACAGACTGTAAAATACGGAATTTTACACACGCACACACCCCCTCAAGATTTTTTTTCTCCCCTCTACATTGTAAAGCAGTGCAGTTTTCAGAGGGCCATTCAATCACTTTTTCACAGAAAGGACTGCAGCAGAAACAATACTTAAAACAAAGCAAATTAAAAGGGGGATTTAATTTTTTTATTCATATTTAAACTAAGCACTACCATTCCTGCTTGAATTCGCATTCAAAGTAACCCTGCACCAGAGAAAGGAATAAAGTAAAAATATCTGCAAATCCAAAGACAGAAAGAAAGGCGTGTTCTATGTGCTTGCTTTGCTTCTTATGCCTCCTGATGTGTGATGGATGAGCATTTTCTGGGCAACCACATTTTTGTATCTTTTACGCTACTGTCTATCACTTACTAGTCTACTACACTTTTTTAGCACTTCTAGCACCACCAGCTATTTCCCATTATTGTTTGCCACTACAATTAAGAGACCATCACAATTAACAAAATATTCAGCCATGGTTTAAAAAGTAGAGTTATCATAAGGAGCCCAACATTGGAAGTGGATATTGCTCCAGCAGATACAGAATAGACTGTGGCTAAAGGTGGGGCCGGAGATGACAAGAAGAATAATTTCAGTATTTTTGTAAATTCTGCTCAGCACCTAAACCCTAAAATATGGTGAACTCCCCTGAACTGATTATTCTGCCATATAACCATCTGATTTTGTAAAAATACCAATATCACTTAACACAAAATCACTGCTTAGGGTAAATTCATTCTACCTACTGTTCTCATAGGGACATTTGCTGGAAAATTCTAAGAAATGATTTGCAGAAGCTATCAGCTGTGGGAGTTCACTATTATACCTCTGTCAACTTCATTCAATATAATTTACATTTTTTTTTTATACTGCCTCACAGGATTCCTTGCAATTTTTTGCACGTACAATTTCACAGCGGGGAGGGGGAAGGAAAAAAAAAAGATAACCCTCTTTTGCAAAGGAGAAAGAACAGATGCTTAAAACCAGATTTCTAGAAATCACTGTAAGCCTGAGCCAGAAATGTAATTAACACCTATTTATAAAGAATAATTAAAGTTGTGACTGCCACAAAGAACAGCAGAGATAATCGAGGTAGCCCCTGCTTTTTTTTTTTTAGATTTTTTTTTTTTTTACACTGTTTGCAGTATTCCCACATGATTGCCACCTGCTCCCCCACTCAGCTTCCCCTATGCTCGTTTCCCCGGCAACCTTTCATTGGCTTTTCCTCCCAGCTATCGCTTTCAGTTCGGCTGCTCAGTCTAATCTTATTTGTTTTACACCCATCAAAACAAGCAGCTAGACAAAGACAATCCTGTAAGAATGGGAAAAGACCGTCGCTTTGTTTCCCCGGTTATAATAAATATCCGCGGCAAAAGTCTGCAAAACGTTAAATTAGGGGGAAGGGGGGGGTCCCCGACGCCCCCCCATCCCGGGGCTGGCAGGAGGGCCGGGTATTGTGCGGGCGGCCCCAGCCCCCACCCGGGTCGCCCCGCTCGGCACAGCCCCGGTGCCCGCAGTTGTGTGTCTGATCATGCCATTTTGCACAATCTGTAAGGAAAAGCACAAAAGAGGGGACGAGACGAGCACGTCCGGGCTCCTCCGCCAGGAGAATATGGGCTAAAAATAGAAATACTATTTTTCACATAAATGGCTTTGACTTCTCCCGGCATTTAAAAAAGCACAAAACAACACGGCTCCCCCCNCCCAGCCCCCACCCCGACACAAAAAAAACACACCCTTCCTTCCTTCCATCCATCCATCCATCCACCCATCCATCCTCGACAGCACCGGCTCCATGGGAAACGCGATACCTGGATTTTTAGAGGCGATTATTAGGTTTGTATTTAAGGCTGGTGTAATAGGAACGGAGATTAAAAGGCATCATCGGCCGCCCGCTCCGCCAGGCACACGCGGTACCATGACACCGTGACTGTCAGCAGAGACCATCCGCGCTCAACTGAAACGCAACGTTCAATGGAAACGCTGTGAAGTGCCATCGCTGCTAGAGACGGTAAATGGATGTACAGATACATATGCACACACACAGGCAGACATATCCCACCGAAAAAAAAAAAAAATACAAACAAGGCTCTCTAATTTTATTTTATGACTCACGATCCGCCGCCCTGAACAAAAGAAATTCGCGAGGCACACGAGAAACGAGACAAAACCCCACGAGCAGGCTCTCCCCGTTCACTTACCATTTTCAAGCCATTCCACTCCATCTGTGATCACAAAGATGGACCCTTACAGCCCCTCACAGAGTCAAAAGCAAAAAGAGCGTTATGTAAAAGCTGACATTCCTTCTTACAGCGCTGCTGCCCAACGATGCAACAAAATCGACATATACTAGGCACTGCAACACATACAAGCCTCCTCCTCTTTTTATGAGGTCACGACAGGAAACTCTTTGAAATACAATATGCAGCATTTACTGAAGCTCATATAAATCACCCTCTTTTAAAATTACCATACCTATTGCGCAGTCCACCAAAAAGAAAATTACCAATCTCGAGGCTTTTTTTTTTTTTAAACACCCCCCCCCAAAGGATTTTGCTCTGCATTTGTATCTCCAAAATGTCAATGTGGAAATTAACTCTCCCCCACCCTTAAAAAAAAAAAAGCCTCTTCTTCCTTTTGCATTTCAGTTAGCCACATACCAGCCTTGCATTAGAAATGAGCTTTTCTCTTTATTCTGAGAGAAATCGCAATTACCTTAAAATGACAAAGTACATCCTTTATTAAAGGATACGCAGACATTAAATATGAAAGAGAGAGCGAGAGAGAAGGGGAAAGAGAAAGGGAGGGGGGGAAAGGGAGAGATCATGTACAAACAGATCAGTAGCAGAAAACTAAATTCATGGGAAAACACAGACTGAGAATGATGCAGATTCGGGGAAAATCTGTATGTTAGCTTCTATATCTACCTCTATATAAACCCGCTACGATCAGATTTTAAATCTACTAATACCTACCATAACCATTCTTAATGGCAAATATTGGGTGTCTTGAAAGGCTTCAACTCTTCTAACGGTTTTGCTAAGGTTTCAGGGAATTATTTTATTATTATTATTTTTTCTCTCTTTTTTTTTTNTGTGTGGTGTGTGTGGGGGGGAGGCGTTGCGACATCAGGTGCTATTGAAATTAGCCGCTGCCAGATTGACAATGTTAATGATGCGGTGACCTCTACAACAACAGAGACCAGATTTCTGAACTGCTGCTTGTGTCTAGTAATTAAGGCCCGGTTGAAGAAACAACACGCAGCCCCGTATATTTTTTTTTCTATTTTTTTTTTTTTTTTTTTTTTTTTTTTTTTTTTTTTTTTTTT
>VXAZ01007995.1:1881087-1919368 GCA_013399875.1 Gymnorhina tibicen
TTTTTTTTTTTTTTTTTTTGGTTCCCCCTGTTCCCACCCCTGGGCCCGGCGGTGCCGTACCTCGGCCATGCTCCAGTGCCTACATCTCCTTACCTCCTCCGCGCCCCGCTCCCAGGTCCGGCGTATTTTAACCACCTTATCTTTTTCGACAGTTGCTTTCCGGAGAAATGCATATTTAATGATCTGCCTCTAGGCTTAAAGGCACAACAAAAGCACTTTGACGTGCATTTAAAGCTGCATTTATTTTCAGGTACTATTGATTTTAAAAATCAACCCATCTCGCCTTCCTTCCGCCCGGTGAGGTTTTTAAAAAATACGTGTTTTTAAAGGAGTGGATTTGATATTGCTGCCACTTGACAATGTCTAAGGCACAGGAGACACTTTATCGGGCGTTCCCCCCGAACAACAGTAGTATTTCAGAATCATTTTGCCACCTCGCTTCATTATTCTTCAGCTCTACAGGAAATAAAACGACAGCAAACTTCGGGCATTTAAAAGAATTTTCTTTTCCAGCCTTAGAGAAACGTGCTTAACTTAACAATGCACACTCATTAATCCTCTGCTCGCTGCCACTGACAAACTAACAAAACTTCACTTCCAAACAGCAATATTTTACCCCCTTCTGACCACAGCAAGTTTACTAAGAATTCTCACAAGTCAAGAAGCATTCATTTCCTTCTCTTACTTGAGGGTTGTTTTCCTAAAGCATGTTTTGTCCGAAGTAACAAGGCATGGCACTCTGTAATTGCAACAAACCTTGAATTTACATTTATCTCAACTAAAGCAGCCGAGAATTACTCTAATAATACACGTAGGATCATTTAGTTTTACCATCCACAGATTCATTTCAACAACTAAACATGTTTTTTTAAAAGAATCAGTATCATTGCAAGCGTTTTTAAACACAAGAGCTGCAAACCGAGAAAGCAAGGATGGGCCACATTGTAGGTTCACTTAGCTCTTTCCTAGAGAAAGAAAACCTGACTACAAACAACCAAAACCATTTTCAAAATACGTAAACCAAATAATCATTGTTCTACAAGTTTCAGTTTTTTTAGAAGTATAAACATTCCCTCCACACTGCTAAGCTTTGGGACTGACCTTCAGTACATTTTAAATTTCTTTAAACCATAGACACGCTCAAACACACACAGAGACTAAACACACCAATAAAACATATGAAATGTACTAAAGCTCATAAAATCTAGCTATACACAAACCAAGCAAGGAGAAAAATCACATTTAAAAAAACATCATACAATCTATTTGTGGAATGAGCACTGAATTCAATTAAAATATGAACAATGTGAAAGGCTGCAGAGGATTTCTCTCACCACGCATCTTTCTGAGCACATTTGTAGCTTAGTAAAAACTAGCATAGATTAAACTAGCCTGTAAGATACATTTGCTAACTCAAATTTAGGTGACCCATTAGACTGAACACACAGACACCAAAATACTACAACTGGTAGTATATTACCATAGATTCTTGTGCAAATATACATAAAATATTAAAGTTAGATTTGTAATGCAAATTTTTTACTTAAGGTCTCTTCAGGGGTTAATAACACCAGAGAAGGCATCCAGAAATTATTCTTAAGTCTTTTCAACTTCAGCATACTTTGTTACTATAAATTCGTTATGCATATCAAGATTCAGCCATTTTTCTGAAACAATAATCGCACACTGCTCCTCTAAAAAATTAGCTAATCTTATCCATCTATAAATCCAGGTACTCTGCACACTGACCACTTTCCCAAAAAGCACCCCACACACACAGCCTTTCCGAGAAACACTAAAACAAATGCTCAAACATCCTCAGAGGCCTCTCTCTGGAAAGACAAAGGCAGAATCCTATTGTTGAAAAAGTCAACCTTATTCTCGTGTTTCCAATAGTACCATTTATCTTTCAGGGAAAGGGACTGACCACCGCATCACGGTGGTGACATTTGTAAAGCATCAGATTCTCTATACAGCCTCTCCAGCATCAGCCAGCAAGCCCCTCAGCAAAGCATATTTTTAGTTGCAATCTTCCATCCCCACAAAAAGAAACTTGTCTTAAACAGCTAATCCAATATCAAAATGAAATCACAGGGTTGTTTCCCAGCCCCCCCCTCCCTCTCCTTACCATAAATGAGCAGTTTCTTGACTCATTAATGACAGTTTCCCTTAAAAGAAGTGATCTCATATCACTGAGCCCCTCTCCACCACGCATACATCCCAAAGGTTGCGGGTATCTTAGCATCAGTAGCCGCTAGCAAGCTCTCTCATACAGAGCCCAGATGGACTATACCAGAAGCCAATTCAGCGTTAATAACTACCTACTCTGTGCAGTTTAGAAGCCTTACGTGGCATAATGTCCTAGGCAACAGCAGCCGATTGAAACCGCAAATAAAAGACAACCCAATTCTCCAAAAGCATCAAAAGGAAAAAAAAAATAAATTGAAGAATGATTTTTTTTTTTAAAAAAATCTTACTTGCATAAGATTAAACTGAATCCTTCACCAACATATGAAAAAGGAGAAAAAACAGATGCTGCCCAGAAAAAGTGACAAAATATTACCTCATTATTTAACAAAGCAGCATTAAGCGTCCTGCTGATTTCAAACATCTTGCCACAGATTTTGGTTAAGAGAAACAGAAAGAATCCTTTGCAAGCCCTCTGTCTGCAAAGGGTTCTTCAATTTTCTTGCGCACAACAGAATAGTCAATATGTTATTTCCCTAGAGTTCGCACATTAAAACATCTAGTCAGTGAGCTGAATTTTCCCCTTATCACACTGTAGACTCCTGTTATATGTACTGCTCTCTTTGCAAGATTAGCCTGCCCCAAACATGGCTGTTGTTTAAACTATTCTTTAAAGTAACAGTTCACTCCATAACCACCAGGTGGGCAGTGTACACAGATCCAAGTAACCATCTTAAAGATTTTTCTTGGAATAGCTGCTGGTTGTAATATACAGCGTAAATCCCCCCTACACTTATCAAGCAGGAAGAAAAAAAATTGTCACTGTTTTATGCCCTTTCCTCCCCAGAAGCAAGCCCACACACAAAACCCTAAAATCACTTAGCTTTTAACACAGATTTTTTTTTTAAAGGGACCTTAACATTTACACAGGATCTTTTCATTCAGCAGAAGTGGTAAAATCCCATCCGTTTTGAGAACAAAGTGTAATTAAAAGGGAAAGCACACCCAACTAAGTGGTTTGTACTGCAGAAGAACCAAAATCAGCAGTAAGTTCATATTGAGAGGGTTCTTCCATGGAAACACAAAATTCAGCATGTAAATAATCCTGCTAGAAAATATGAACTGTACCTTCAAGCAAATTGAAGACAACTTGATAAGATACTGCTATGACTTACTGTGGCTTAAATTCATTTATGAAACCACTGTTGCACGCTTCAGAGCACAAGACCAAAATACATGGAAAGGATCCAGCGTTCAATAGCACCTAAGTCTCCCAAGGTATCAAACTGTCCCTGTTCCATCATGTCTGCAAGCTCCTTAAGTATTTTTTTCTCCACTTTATTTAAGGTCAAATACCTTAAGAAATACTTCCATTACTATAAAAAATACCAATTCACTCAACGCTCTACAGCAACACCCAGAGGCTTGAATGAGATTGGGATCTTTGTGTTAGGTGCTGTACAAACACATTTGAAAAGTCATTTCATACCGAAGGATTTACAAACAACATTTATAAGACTGAAAGCACAAAGCAGAGGTGTGAGAAAGAACAATAAACAAAGAGCATCACAAAATGTCTTTACCAGCTGGGATGAATTGCTGGAGGAATAGGGCACCTCTGGCAACTACCTGTGCTAAGGCAGAACCCAAAAGGTTATTTACTGAAGTTAAAGAATAAATGCATTAGATGGACAAGGGCTTCTTTAGATTTACCACCGACAAAGCATCATCACCTATTTCTTTCATTTATAGCAATCCATGCTGAGTAAGTATATGCAGAGTAGTGATTTTCTTTGCTGGCCTTTAACTAATATTAAAGTGATGCAGTAATGACTTAACCTTCTTGAATATGTATTGAGTTTCAAGTCATCCCTTTTTATATGAGAAAGGTTATTTGCATCGATTTCTGTTTGCATGAAATAAGCTTATTTTCTCATTCACCATATGCCTTGAACACTAATTAAAAGTGTCACTTTCTTCTAATGTAAAAACGTAATCACTTAGTAAATAAGTATTCTTGGCTTTTTGGTCTTTGTGATAGTCTATTTAAGGACTTTTTATTTCCATGTAACTTCAGTACTTTGATTACCACACGCTCCACTCATGTAAAGAGAAGTGTTTTACAAATGCACATTTTTGTTGGATTTTTTTTTTAAATAAAAAGAAAAAAGTATCTAGAATTACATCTTTAAGGACCCACACTCCTATTACCCCGAGGCAAATCCATCCAATCAATATGAAACCATTCACATGCCACCATCTGCCAAGCTGTAGAGCAATGTGGCTGGAACAGACCTCTTATAAAGCAGCAGTGGTCTCATTTTCAGTCTATTAGGGAAGCACCAGAGCTCTCATGTGCAAGGACACAACACTTCAAGTCAGACCTCCTCACACCACTGTCTCTGTGCACTGCTGCAGAACTCCCGTAATTTTTGCTGCTTGAGTTTTCACACTAATCATCAAAGCAAGAGGGAGGAGAAAATGATCAGTAACAGTCCTAGTCCACTGCAGCACAAAATAAAGAACTCAATTTAATTCTATCCTAATATGATTATAGCAAACCATTTAAATGCTGCTGCCTGTGAACTACAACCTGGCATTTTCCATCACCTCATTTTCTACTGTTCTGGAGAACTAAACATTTATCCCTGGAACAGTGTGTTACTCTTTTCCAAGACATTCCTACCATAAAATTAATATTTAATTTTTATCAAAGAGTTATTTTGTTGTTTGACAGATGGGAGGGTGCAGGTGGACAAGGAACCAAGGAGAGGCACGTGAGAGCAAGAGATGGATCTCGTGTACGAAATGATTTAATAAAGATAACAGGCAGGGAAAGGACATTGCACAATGCAAGCACCCGGGTTTGTCCTATGCAGTAATTCAAGAACCTCTGCGGAAACAGCCTCCAGTTCGAGATACCACATCAACACTGTCTTCAGCAACACTGAGCTCACACAGTCTTTTCATCAGAACATCGCATAATAATTTAAAATATCCTCCACCACCTATAACCCCATGCAAATACACTGCATGACTAACTAAAAAAGAGCACTAGGAGAAAGCAGGAACATGAAGGTGTGCAAACCCCTTATAAATATACACAGAGAAGAAATTAACTACTTTAAAGCCATCCATGAAATCACAAGAAACTGAAAAGCTGAACGTGTAATTCATGTGATGCTGACAGTCACAAACTTAGGTGGGAAAGCTAGAGCTGAATTGTTCATGGCATCTAACCCAAAGTCAGATTTCAGTGAAGAGAGCAGGAACAAAAAAAAAAAAGAAATCAACCCAATTAAGCTGACTGCCCTTTGCTGTACATGTGTGCAGAAGGTGGCAGGGACTGGGGGCTAGGGGGAAAAACAATGGCTAAACAGGTTATTTACTTATACAACAAGGCTTTTTTCCACTGTTACTTGAACAGCTTACAATTAAGTGTCTATATACATAACTTAATTTGTTTAGCTACTGAGTAATTTAAAAAACAACCAGCAAAATAAAACACCAACTGCCCTGTGGAAATCAAGCAGTAGTGGGTGATTGAGACTAACCTTGCTTGACACTGAAAACGTTTTTTTCAGGTTCTTAAAGGTTAGTGAATTAATGTATTTGACAAAAAGAAGAGTCAAATTTTTAAGGTTTCACTGCAAAATATGTAAGTCATGATAACTGAACACTAGCCATATAAAAAGGAAACACCATACAATTTCTGAGAACACAGTAGGTGAAAAAGATTACTGGCATAGTCTGGAGCTTTTATTAGTTTCTTTTATTTGATGATCCCCTCAAACACAGGAACTTGTCCCTGCCTCCTGTCCTGCCCCTGCTGTGGAACCCACTGACAAGCTGTACAAGCTCTGCTGCTGATGCAATGTACTGTGTGGTGCAATGAAATTCCTCCTGATGCCGAGGAGATGAAATATAACACACACCTACCGGGAAAAACTATCACCTTTTGGATCTGAACCCAGAAAAGACAGAAGGAAAAAAAAAAACTACCAAAGAAAAATCAGGAGTAGTTAGAGATCTAGCTCCTTAAAGAGCTAGACACTAGATGCAAAACATGACAGAAAACCTTCCCTTATACTTACAATCCTAAATGAGGAATTTAGATGCACAAAGCTTAGGCAAGTAGTCACAGTTCCCACAGAAATCACACTTCAGCTGCTTTTGCACAAATATGCTATTTAATGTTGCTTGCCCACTTTCTTTTTCATGCCTTATGAGATGTGTAATTTGGATGCTGCATAGCTGCTCTAAGTATCACATGCCAATTTTCCAAAGATGTGTGTATTTGCAAACCCCACTGTGGATACTTATGTTTGAACGCCGGGAGACTGGAACAAAACTCTCCAGGGCACAGCAGAGCACAGAGGTAACAAAATGAATAGATGTAAATAGCTCTGATGGTGAGAGAAGCCTTAGTAGTGATAGGAACCACATTAATTCCACAACTGGAAGCTGGGCAGCCACTCACTCAGATTTAGGTGTGCGTGTGTGGCAATGGATAACCTCAGCAAAGGTTTCCTGTGACTGTCAGGGCACAGGCCAGCCAGGGAAAGGGGCCAGCAGCTCTGCTACAGTGCAAGAAGGGTTTGGAGAAGATGATTCAGCACCTTCCCAGCATGTCTGAAGGCCAGCAATGTCCTTGGCTCCACACTCCTCTCCCAGCTCTGAACTGCTGCTCTGCAACACAGAGCATCCACTCGGTCACAGTGCGTCCAGCCGGGCCAATGTTCAATACATTTAAAGAACCCACTGTCAGCACCGCAAGACTGAAAAGCAAAAGGCAGCGTACATTGCAGGTGAACATGTTAACACAGCAGAAAGCATTACTGATATCTTTCTTCCCTTTCCAGTTCTTTTACTTTTGGAATATAGATTTTAATGCTTTCAGTGCCCTGATTTTGTTTTCCTCCTTTTAAATTCAGAGATACTAAAAGTTGTATTTGACAGACATCCTAAATCCTACAGCCTGCTTTCCTATCACTACAAGCAGGACTCAATCCTACCTACAGGGAGAGTTAAAACATTTCTACATCGCTGTCAGTTTTGTATAATACAGTTAGCAAAGTTTCAACTGAGCACAAATGAAGATGTTTTCAAAGATTTATGACTGCATTTTTAAAATGTATTTACTTGTAA
The DNA here is from genome assembly GCA_013399875.1 of Gymnorhina tibicen. Lineage (NCBI taxonomy): Eukaryota > Metazoa > Chordata > Aves > Passeriformes > Artamidae > Gymnorhina > Gymnorhina tibicen. The sequence goes on from VXAZ01007995.1 coordinate 1,888,423, forward strand.
ATAATGAAAGGACCTAGACACTGAAGAACTCCAGACTTACCAGGGAGATTTACATGAGTTCAGCCATTTTTAATGTGCCTATGTATAAGCACAAAAACTCTCATAAAAAAATGTGAACAGGGTCTTTCAACCAGCATTGCCTAATTTTAGAACAGTTGATGGATTTGCTTTAAGCCCATCTGTAATACAGTGTGCTATACACCTTGCACTCAGGCCAAATAATATCAATAACAAGAACAAAGATAAAAACCTGAAAGGGGATTAATGTGCTGATGTTTCCAAGCTTTGAGACAGTGATCAGAAAGAGATCTGGGGAAGAGTGTGAGGTGGCTGGATCAGAAAAGAGGTACAGGAGGAATCAAAGGAGACCTGTGAGCAGCATGCAGAAAGGTTATGTCTCCTGCAACTTGCAATTACACAGGAAGGATGCAGAACCAGGGAAGATACAAAAGAGAATAAAGACAATAAAAAATGTCAAGAGCTATTAATTGTCCCAATTACTTCTTGTTAGAGCAGCTGGCACTTACATAGAGTATTTCAGTAGCAGCAGGCAGAAGGTAAATAAGTATTACGATTTCATACATTAAAAAAACCCCTCAGTAATTTCTGGGTAAACCCTTTTATGCAACCTATCCCCAAACCAAGGATGCTGGAAAGGAGAAAAAGTTTAAAATGGCTTTACTACGGAAGTCAAGCTTACCTCATGCACCAAAGCTTACACCAAAGCTTACACCTGCCAGGACTTTCAAGAAGCTTCATGTGTACATCTGTTTTATTTCACCCCTTAGGAAATAAAGATTAGATAAGCTGCCTACATAAGGTACCCAAATTTCAGGGATAAACAGTTCCCTCATGAATATGGCTCACACAAGTCTTTAGTGTGTAATTTAGATTACAGAAATGACAATTTTATAATAAGGAAAACAAGGTAAAATACAGAGAGTAATGGGTATAAAAACCAGAACTAATGCAGTATTTAAGAGAAGAGCAATGCCAACACTGAACTTTCCATACTGACACCCAAGCAGGGAGGGGATAAAGAAAGACAACTGAAAGAAATAATCTGCAGCTCCTCTTCTTGCCCTCTAGAATTCCTGGAGTTCATCTCTTGGGATCAAGATGCCTCTGGTTTTCCTACCCAATTCTCAGATTTTCATGTGGATTTATGGTTTTCTTTAAACTTCTCTTTGCAAAGTGTGACATACCCTAGCAGATGATTTTTAGCTTCCTTTAGAGGAGGGCAGATGAACAATAGGTATTTTTAATACTCTCCTTTTTTAAAAAAAAAATTAAAAATAGGCTAGAAGCTATAAAAATTGTTCTGAAGACTAAACTTTCTAATAAATAACTCTGGGTTACAATTACCAAGCAATAAATATTTGGTGCTTGGGCTTGTGCAGCCCAGCTGGAGAAGCTGGCAGGTTGACATCCAAGAGCAAGTTCACTTCTGTGCTGAACTGCCTCTTCCACAGCCACAGGTGATTTGTTTTCTACTTCAGACTGATTTTTAACAACATGCAAGTAAAGGAGGTGAGGCAGCAGTCAGGCTGCTTGTGGTTTCTCCAGTGTGTGGAGGAAAGTTGTATGCGAGAGGATGGGCTTTACCAGTCCTAGGCCAGCGTGGATGAATTTACCTCACTTGAGGTTACCCATCTGCTGGGCAGCAACTCTCTCCAGACCCCTTTGAACAGGAAGTTATAGGACATGGGCACTGCCAAGGCACAGTTCATCTGTCCTGCTCTACAAACCCCTGAGAGGAAGATAAATCATGCTTTTCTTCACTGGCTACACACTAAGGAGTTCTCCAGTGATCAGCACAGGAGCCTCACTCGGGTAGGAAGCCCACCTTTGGTCAGACCAACCCCACCATGGGTTTACCAGGTGACCAAGGCAGATGGTCTCCAGCTGACCCTCACCTAAATGAACTTTGGCCACACTGGGGTCTCTTAACACCACAATGCAATCCTTGATATAACTCAGCACAGCTGTTCGTAAGTACAAATAAGTACTTCAGTGAGTAATGATTCAAGCAAGGCAAGTTCAGCACAGACCCAGACCACAGACCCACGCCCAAGGCCAACACCCAAGGCCAACACCCAAGGCCCCCATAACAGCTACAAAGCAAATCCTGCAGGACTACACTGGTCTGTACGTGGAAAAAGCCTAACATTTTAGGAAGGATGTAAACAACTTATCAAAAGGAAAAAAAACCAGCGAAGTTTATTTCATGAACTCTAGGCTAGATAATCTCACTTTCAGAACAGAAGCTTTGATTCTGGACCTCTGAACAGCAAAGCCTTAAGAAAAAAAAAAGGGTTCTAGTACATCCAATTTATGACTGTTGGGAAAAGCAACAATCACATCAAAACAGCTGCTCTGAAAACCTATCCAGCTACAGGCCATCACCCTGCAGTTTAAGAATATTTCACTCCATTGCCTGAACACATTTATATTCTTCCAGGCAGTTTTCCTGATGTTTTATAAGGATTCCCCAATGCAACAACAAATGATCTTTCTTTTAATAGTATCACTGGATGTGTTGTAACCTGCACCTAGGGACACCCTGCTCTGCTCAGATAAAACTTAATTGTTCTTCTGACATAGTACAGTGAAGGAACTCTAAACTCACCAAATAAATGAAACAGTCCTCTATTTTTAACATTTTCCATAGCCTCAATGCCTAAAAGAATTCACTTAAAAGAAGTTCCAAGAGAGCACAAAACAACATAGACCTAGTGTGCAAAAAATATATATTTACTTTTTTAAAAGGTGTCAAATAAAGGATAAGGTTTTATTCTGCTGTGGTAGAGGTCCTACTTCTGTGGGTAAAGGAAAGCCAGATATCAGTGATGCTGTAGAACATTTGACAAAGAATTTCAACTGCTGGAAACAAATGGCAAAATCCCTACAGCATATCTGTACTGTGTCTTTTGCCAGACTAGTTCCATAATTTTGTGCTTTCTGCCAAAATAACAGGGCAGTATAGGTGCATACCATAAAATCCTGTGGTTTGGTAGGGGAAATTTCAGCTCATGACCTTTGAGGTTAATGGTGCTATTTAAATTTAAGATACAATGAAGCTATTAACCAATTACTCCCACTGACCTCACTGTTAACTGGAAGACTGTCAACATGGAGAATGAGGCCAATTATTTAGGAGCTATCATCTGTTAAGGAAGCCACCCTCTTCAGCTGGTTGGGAGACTATCCCAGGCTGGAGGATGATGACATGGCTTTATCCATTCCTGCTGTTGTCACTTCTCAGCTGCCACACATGCACAAAGATGTCAATGCTTAGGAAACTCCTACTAGCACAGAACACTCCTCAGCAACCTTGTTGACTTGACACACACAAAGGTTTTCTTTTCTCCTTCCACTGGCATCAGTCAGGCCTTAACCTCCAGCCATCACCATCAGAGAGCCTCCCATACACAGGGCTTGTGCCAGATATGAATACTGCCATGATAAAGACTGCAGCTCTGCACATGTTGCTGACAGATGCAGAATTTCCTCCAGTAATGAACTCCATGAATTTCATCACTTGGTGTTCCATGTGGAAAGCAGAGCCAACCTCTCCTTCTGTATCATTAGGATCATAACAGTAATTTATTTAAAAAAAAATCTGTCAAAACTAAATGCTATTGCACATTTCTTAAGCTTTTAAGTAATGAATGAAGGAAAAAGCATCTCACAGATACAGTCACATCAACTATGCAAACCAAAATAAGACCAGATACTAAAAAAGAATGTTGGGAAAAAAACAACATGTAAGTGTATACAGTAAAATCTTGCTCCAAATGCTTCCACAAGCTCCAGATAGAAATAATTTTAAAAACACTGCAATCAAGCTTAATGGAGGCTTCATTTGATTCATCATTCTATTTAAGAATCCAGAAAAAAACCCTAACAATTTCTACAGAAGAGACTGCTTCCAAGATTCAGATTAAGATGAACAGGCCAGATGCTCCAGTGTACCAAATTTGCTCCTCAGCATTTTCCTATCCCGCCCACAAACTCAGCCTCACCATTCTGTGAAAGGACAACTGCTGAGCACCAGAGCTGACAGGTTAACAGGAAGGAGGAAAAAAAAAGAAAAAGCACATCAGCCAATGACATTCCCATACCACAAGAGGATCCCAAATGTGTTGTTCAACACTTCAGAAAGCAACATAACCTGGCAAGATTTCAAAGAGGTTTCCAGTAGAGTGACCTGCAGAGAGCAGCATGAGATTCAGGGAGTCAGGCAAGGAAGAAGAGCTGGGAGCATGGCACTGCCAGGTGTGCTCCTGGGCCTGACTGCCCTGATGGGCCCCACCTGCAGCCTCCAGCACCACCCCAGCCCAGGTGCTCCATTTAAGATCAGGGCTGGGGCACAGAGGGGAAAACTCTGGCCTTTCAGTTTCTAAGTAGACCATTTTACGAAAAAACCCAAGGATGGAAAAACAGACAATAGGCTGCACAGCTCCAGCCCTAGTCTCCAATACTGTATCTCAGGTCTAGGGTTGGGATTTTCATGAGTCATACATTTGTAGGGTAAGACTGTTAAGATGCACTGAGAGGCACACAGATCCAAAAGGTGAGTCTCTGTACCACACAGAGCATCCCAGTACTACAGATGATTTAACTCTGTGGTTCCATGAAGTATAGTTAGTTCTGGGTGTTAATAACCCTGATTCAGAACTGTTCAGCAATGTACTCTCATTAGCCAGACCATCTGTGTAAGGGGAACAACCTACGCTGTCACAGCACATGGAGCCTGGGGCTGACCTTAAAATCTTCCCCCACATACCAGCAGAGGACAAGAGGAGAGAAATCTGGCATCAGTTTGTCTTGACTGCTGCCAGAGAAAGATATCTGGGCTGGAGAGGAAGTTTCTCACCTCTCCAGTCACTCTGCCAGCTGCGGCAAATGTAAAGTGGCAACTTCTCTTCCTAAGGTCCCACTGGTGAATTGGGAAATTTGGCTGTCCTTTTACGATAGGATAAGTCCTGTTTAGATATCACAAGACTCTGACTTATTGGGAAAGAGGCTTCACAGATCATGTGAAACAGTAAAACCTCCTGACATTATTCAGTCAGTGTAAATTATCTGATGGACTGGAAAGTGCCCAGCATGACACAGAATTGCATTCCAAATATGAAGTATTTGTTGCTTCTTGCTCCTTCCTCTGTATCACACATCTGTTAAGACAAGCTGCCTGCTGGACATTCCCGGAGGTTCTTCATACCTGCACGGAAGTCTGAGATCCTTAAGCTGACTCCTACAGGAACAACCTACACAGGAAATTGATGCAGGTCAGAGGATTGATGCAGGACAGTAAGGATACATCCCAGTCCTGAGCAAAACATGCAGCCATCTTTAAGCATGCTGAGGTTTAGTCCTCTCTTTCTAAGCACATAATTCTTCCAGAATCTGCTTTTCTGGCCAACAAATATCATGCTTCTTCCTCAGGACAGAAAAAAAGCAAAACAAACCACTCAGACCCAATCTGCCTAATGTCCAATTAGTTCAGGAAATACCATTTTTTCCATCTCTACCAATCTCTTTTCATCTTTGATTCCTTCACTGCTTTCATATATCGTGTTTATTAACTTCCTCTGACTGCTGCCATGTCCAAGGAGAGCTGCAGAGAGCAAACCCAGTGCAATCGCGTGCTCTCTGCTGCTGAGAGAGCCCGAGAAGAGCTCCAGTGAGCCCAGTACAAACCACAGTGTGGAGCCCCGAGTGAGAGGAAACTCGGAGAGGGATTTGAAAAACTCTTCCAAGATGTAATTAAAGCTGATGTTTTCTTTAGAGCAGCAGAATTCAGCAATGAGTACATTAACAGAAAGGTTGGTATTGTGAATACCAACAGGCATCTCAATTCAACCAAAAGTAAACTGTCTGGATTATGAGATGTTACCTCGGATGCCAGTAAATGTATATAAAGTGTTTTATCTCTTCTCATCCTGGCATGGCAGATATAATCTCCCACACATTAAGGCTGCTAGCAGGAACCTTGTCCTGTGGAAACAATGCTTTTCTAAGGCTTCAGCATCCAGTTTTGCTGCTGTGCAATTCTCTTCTAAGAGATGAGATCAAATTAAGACCCTTTTTGGATGTTTGATTTTGCAAAACCTGCAGTCATTTAGCATCTTTGAAAATTCCATCTTTTTGTGCTCTATTCAAGACTTGCAAGTGGGTTAGAAATCTATTAAGCAGGGAATACATGACCAACACACAAGCAGGATAGAGAAAGGACTTCTCCTGAAAAACTAGGAACAAAATGAAACAAGTTATTCAAAATCAGAGGTACTTGAATGAGGAACAAGGATTAAAACTGTTGGCAAGTGATAGACCCTGGATAGAGAAGTCTGCATCAGACCAGCTTTGTATCACATAAGCTTAAACAGGAAAGCTTCTTTTTGACCTACAAAGCTCCTCCAATAGAAGTTTTCTTTTAAACCACATCCATTTTTGTATACCTTTGACAATTTGGGGTTCTGCATAAGCAATGAGCAACAGCTTGGCAAAAGGCGACTTTACATGGGCTACCGCAACTAAAACTGGCAAGGATGCCAAAAATGCATGAATTGAGATATTAAGACACTCATTTAGAGACATTTGGAATTATGTATTCATGAGAAAAAGTAAATACAAAAGGACATATAGTAGACATGACTGTTGGGAAGCTCAGGAAATCCACTGTTTATATACTGGACATATGAAAACACTGGCATGTAGATATTTTACAGCAAGTGACTGTACCTGACTGAAAAAGGCCTAAAAAACAAGGAAAGGTAAACTAACAACAGCAAGATGCAATGACCTCAGCTACACAAAGACTCTTTAGCTATACATTGCATGAAAATATGGAGGACAATGGTTCAAATAAAGTCAACTGTGTTGGAAATAGTGCATGAAATCCCAGAAGTGATAAAACTACTAGTCAGTGAAGAAAATGAAAGGAACCAAGTGGAAGAAATCAATCAAGAAGAAAAAGTAAGCTTTTTTTCACAAAGGCAGGCAAGGGGCCATAGATGGACATACATGCAAAAAAACCCCACAGAAAAGTGTAGCTCTATCTCTTAAGTACAGCAAGTGATAAATTTGATAATAAACTAGGAAGCTCCAAACTAAGGAATGACAGCAAGCAGTGAGGGGTGAAAACAATTTTTCTTGTGCTGGCAAAAAAGCACCTTCTAATGCAAATGGATGAGCTGATTAACAAAGCTTGCAGAGCCTGTTGTGAAAGATGGGTGAATGGAGAGAACCCGAGGGAGACACTAAGAGCATGTAAACCAAATCAGGGAGCAGCTGACTGCATTCAGAGGGAGGAGGCTATAGGAGCACTCAAACACGAAAACAAGAATATGACCTAGGCTGCATGAAGCACCAGTAAACACACTGAAGTGGAGGGCAACAGGAGGCATTTGTTCAATGTGTTCTTAGGCTGCAGAAGTATCAGCAGTTTTACAAATACCACCATTTATTAGTAGTAGTTTTTATAACCAGGGGGAAGCACCAGAATGCTTATTTTTACTGAAGCCATACAAAACCACCAGAGAAACTACACTTGTTTTTCAGTACTAAAAACCCAACTGTTGAAAGGTGAGAACACCCCTTAATTTATGGAAATCCCAAAGCCAATCTCCCATGCATTAACTTTAAATCATTATGGAAACAAAGGCTGCATATTTTGTCTGTTGTGAGGATACTGAAGTACTTTTTTTCTAAAATAGTTTACTATGTCAATGAAATTGCAGATGCTTCTGTGCACTTTAGGGACTTCAAACATTGCATCAATTATCTGAATAAGTAATGAAAAGACATTGTGAATAAAATGGTTCACCAAGCCTGGTTCACAAGTCAATTGCTTTCTGAATCCAGTAATATACTGTAATATTTGACATGTTATTTCTTTCTGCAAGAGGTTAAGAGTTTCCTGTGCTTCTATGCTATACTTGCTGCAGAGTTCAGAGAGGAAAAAACCCAACAAAATATGAAAGACTGCAAGAAGGGCAAAACACTTTTAGATTCTCCACTACAAGCCTCTTTCTACACAAAACAAAACAAAGAAAAGAAGGTCACTGAAACCAGAACTTTGAAGTCCAACCACGGCAGAAACATGAAAATCCCCCTAGCAGATTGAGCTAATGATAAGCAATCTAATACTTTAAAATTCCACCTTCGACAAACTGGACTAGGTGACGGGAGAACACGAAATGTCTGTTTGTTGAGCTCTCATTTCCAGAGAGTCTCTTACTGGCACCTGGAAACAGAGCAAGCATAAGGCTGATTATCATTTCCATAACCCCCAAGGAAAACTATCATGCAAGATGTTTGAGTAAGAGCAGTGCTGTTCGAAGGCAGCATTCATAAACAGAACAAAGACTAAACAAAAGGCTAAACAAGTACATCATAATTAACAACTACCACCAAACTTTTAATTAAGATACATAAGAAAAATCAAGGAGAGCTAATTAAAAAAACACCAGCGTATATACTTTCTTAGAAAAATCTGAATTGGTACCGTGAAGTAAACAGGCTAATTAGAAGTGACCACAATTATTTTGTCACTGTTACTGAGTTTAGTCATGATTTTTTAGCTTGCTCTTTAATCCTACACCTTGTTTGAACTCCTCTGTTGTCTGAATGCAGGATTCTTCCATCAATTTCTTCAAAAACTGGGCAGAAATGAAGAAAATACCGCAGAGATTTAACTTTGTCTGGCATGCATGTTTTGTCATTAGTTTTGAGACCCACTCTTTTCAGCCTAGGACAGCATCATTCTTGCAGGGCCAGAATTATAATTATTATACACTCCCCCCATTAGTCCTGAGCAAATCCACAGTTACTACAAATGGATCCTGATAAAACTGCCACATCAATAATGCTACACTCCATGCGTTTTTCTTTTATCCGGGCAGCTAGACCAGTATAAGAATATGATGCTGTTTCACACAGATTTTACTGTTCGAGGTATCAACTTCCCTTAGGGCCAGAAAGCAGTTACAGATAATAGGAATCTAACTGGCAATGTTAAGGTTTTACTTCTTTCCTCTTATATACTACCCTTTCATGAAAATACATCCATTCTCATTACTTTTGCCATTCTTCAAAACTGTTACTAGGCTGATTTGAACAGTAACAGTTAATGCTGATAGAAACAAGCAAAGAAAAACGCTGACACAACCTAGAGTTATTTAAGAACTTATTTGCTACACATCTATTTCCAGAAAATTAATAAAAAGTTGCTGACTCCCAGCTGTAAAAACCCCAAGTATACCTAGGCAAAATAAAACCGGATAAAAAAGGAATTCCCACCCAGTGCCCAGAATGCAAACAGTAAAATGACTTGCAATTAACAACTTGTGCCTCTCCCCTACGGTGTTGGCAAAATACCCAACACTCCATTGAGATACATGTTAACTCTTTGTGATTAGAGAGCTTTGGAACCATCTTCTGAAGCACCTACACAAAAGCAAAACTCCACTTCTAAAGATACGCTCTTACATTTAAGGTTAAGTCTGTGGCCTCCTAAAATTCCGTTGTGATGTATCACTACACGCTAATAAGAAAACCCTTGAACTATCCAGGAAGAATTGGCTGCCCATAGCAGCATCTCTCTCATGCCACATTTAAAGTTCCAAGCGACTCCTGTCCTGCCTGTAGCTTCCAGACTTATGGCTGTAGGGTGTCACCTTTTCCCCCTCCCACAAAACCAGTGAACATGTAAAGCAGTCTTGTCCTAACTAATGACACAGTACACATCTTCCTTGACAGTCATTCATTTTAAACTTCTAAATTTGAGGTGTTTCCTCCACATTGAGACAAAAGTAACAAGTCCTGCCTGCATAGGGCCAAAAAAGTTAACTTTTTCAAAGCCCCTTTAAAATTTAGATAAAAAATACACATGCCTGTGCCAGGTAACTCACCAGCAGTGCTAAAATAGAATGGAATCTCCATTTCCTCAAGACTATTTCCAGGCTTCTCTACTGCCAAAGCTAGACAAGCACTTTCTCCCTAGTCTACATTTTTCTGTTCACTAGGTGGAATAAAGTAAAAGGCTTATTTCTGTGCAAAGCCTTCTTCGTCTGCATAGCAATAAACCTCACATTGTAATTGATTTTTTTTTTAAAGTGTCATTTAAATTATTTTGGTATGATTTATCTTTCCTTACTTTTTCCTAAAACATCTCAGAATATTAACAAGGAAATAAATGTAGTAATACTCTAACATCTTCAAACATTACCTAATTTAAAAATCTAATTTACTTTCCATCATTTAGGCTTCCTTACTATTTCGGATGTCACTCAGTGTGGATAGTAAAATTAGACTATCAATTTCATTTTTGCTTTGAATGTGTTGCAGGCTCTGCTTCTCAACCACTAGAACTTTCTTGTTTAAGGTTTCCAATACTGTTCTGGAATTTTGGAATTAAAAACCAGGGAGAACTATTGCTTTGTTTTTATTAAAAGAATTCTCAACTGCTCTCCCTGGCCCTTCTTATAAGAAAAGGCCAGGTGCTGGCACAAAACTAAACCTCCAATATACCTGTTAAATAGTATTCAGCAGTCCTCTATTAATACAAGGAGATAATAAAAGTCTTAAATAGCACTGAGGGTGCCACTGGATACAATGACCTTCCAATGAAGCCAGTGGGAGACCTACTTAAGAACCAATAAACAAATTGAGCAAGTGATGCAATATGAGCTGTCCTACTCTTGCTTTGGTGAAATTTAAAAGATGATTTATCACCGTAGGCAGCCTTACTGCCAGCCAGCCTCCACAACCAGTGAGTCTTACTCAAGGCGTGCCACTGCACTGAAAAACAACTCAGAAAATATTTAGGGAACTATATATTCTCTAACACATGTGTTCATTGACAGAATTTACTATTTTTTTTAATATGGTATAACAAATGAACAGAAGCTTAAACTCTATCCATGCCAATGGGTAACACCTGGGAATACTTCATATACCATCAGCCTGCTGCAGGAAAAAAAATATGCTATCGGCACAAAACCAGCGCTAACTTCCAGAGTAACTATTAGGCAATTAAAACTACACAGTCATGGGTAATGACTTTAATTAAAAACACTTTAACTGTACTCATCACTGTAAACAGGATTGAGCCTAAAACTCGCACATGCGTCACAGAATTACACAGGTAGAGAAACAAGAAGCCACTGGAGGTGAACAGGTACAAACACATGGAGAAGCCACTGGAAGTGCCCAGGAACGGACACCGGGAGAAGCCACCGGCCGCGTCCCCGCCCCGGCGCATTCCCCCGGTCCCGCCCGGGTCACAGCCGCGATGCGCCCCTGGCCCCGCTCCTCGGCGGCCGCATCCCGCAAGTCTCTCATGGATAAATGTTCCTTCTAAAAACTCTAATTTAGGAAACACAGTGCAAAATTACTTTCTTTTTTGTTGTTGCTTAAAAAAGAAAGAGAAGGTTTTCTTTGGAAGCGGAATGGACGCAGGCGGCATCACCCAAATCGGTCCGAGCGCGACCCCGCTCCCGGCGGCACTCGACGCCCCAAGGGCGGATTCACCGCCTGAAGCGGGGGGAGTTTAACCCCCGCGCCCCAGGAGCGCTCACCGACAGGAAAAGGGAGAGCTCAGAAAGGCCCCTGCGCCCCCTCCCCAGCGGTGCCCCGGGGGTGCCGCTCACCGCGCTCCGGCCGCGCATCTTCCGCCGCCGCGGGGCGGCCACGAGCAGGGCGCGCGCGGCGGCACGTGGCGGTGGCGCTACGGGGTCTCCCGCGCAGGCGGGCGGGGCGCTGCGCAGCGGCGTGAGGGTCCGCAGCGCTCGGGTGGCCGCGGGGGGCGGCGCGGGGAGGGCTCTTATGGCGCACGGGATCGCCGGCAGCTGTGCGGGGCGCGGGGCCAAGCCCGGGGCGCGGAGAGGGCGCACGTGTGGGTCGTGGAGGCCCACGCGGGGGTGCGGGGAGGGAAGAGCCGGGATAACGCGCCCAGGAGCGTCCGCACAGCTCCGCTCCCTCCCAGGTGGGTCCCGACGTGGGAATGGAAATTAATGAAGTGCAGCGGGCAGCGTGAGGTTTGTGCTGATCTCCGCCGTGCAGGTGCTTCCCCCTGTCTCTGACGGGGGCCGTGACCCTCGCCCATAAAGATGTATGAGGAAGAATTTTGAGTAGGTTAAAAAGCCTCTTTTTCAATCAGCACTCAAGGAAGGGATAAGAGGATGTGACACAAATGTATGATCGTGTGCCACAAATAGAACATTGTGGGAAGCTTTTCCTTAGACATAAGCTTTGTCCTATATTTTTTCAAACAGTTTATTTTCTTGCTGTGTAGGTCATTCTTAACATTAGGCTAAATTTAGATGAAGATGCACCAGCAGCAAAGACAGACTGCCTGAGGAAGCTGAGTTAGACGCACAGCCTCAGCTGTGGCCTGGTCAGGAACCTGGGTGTGAAATTATTTACGTTTTTACTGACTTATCTTTGTTTCAGGTAGCTTGGTTAAAAGTAACAGAATCTCAGATATTTAAATAAAATACCTGGAGTCTAAAAAAATTAGAAGCTTCAAGCTTCCAGCTTGCCTGGTTTACTTTAGTGCTGCAAGCCATATATACAACTTGCATTAATTTCAAGGGTATTTCTACCACAAAGTGAAGAAAGACTGAACATCTTGGGCCTTTTGAAGATCTGTACTTGTAACTTCAAAACAAGGTCCAATCTCCACTTCCAGTAAGGACGGCAGAATTTGTACTTGTTTATGCACTTTGATTTTCAGTTCTTTGTGTATAAATTTAGCTGTGGGTGGAGTATCCTGAGCCAAATTCCTCCCTATATGCTATACATACAGGATTACAGAAAGACAGACATGATTCTGTGTTAGATTGACAGGGAATTGCATTTCCCAGCAAATGCTGGATCAGAGCCATCTGTTTCAGAAATTAGCATAGCAGCAATTTGTTTGTTTGGCTTCATCTGTCTATTAGTTTGGTCCAAATCCTCTTCTTTTGGAGACATGCTATCACACAGGAAAAGGATCTGTGATACACTCTGTGCAGGCAACCCCTAAAATACATGAATTACTCTAAACAGAGGTGATATGAAATGTCATTGTCAGAAGTCCAGACAAAACTGAAGTAAGATTATTTGTTTTCCTGTAAACAAGTTTGACTTTCTCATAGCACTCTGTCTTATACTAAATCATCTGCCCCTAACCAGTGTCCTGGTCTCAGAATGCTTCTCTCCAACCCAAAATAGTGTTGCTGTACTTTTAGGTGCGCTGGATATTTTCCTTCTGTTTATTTTGACAGAATGATGGAAAATCCTTCCTGGCTTACAGCCTCTACAACTTCTGAAGAGGTACGGATATTCTTAAAAACTGAGAAGTCTAGCTGCAAACAACAGGCAGGAAAAGGGCATCAATCCATTAAATGATAAGGTATTAAACATTAGACAACAGCTTTTCTGAAAGTGTTTCACTTTGAGCTCTGTATACCCAAGGAAATGACATCTCTTGCACAGCTTTTTTATTTGTGGCATACCCAGGCTGCACTATTCAGGATTTCAGTTATTTGCCTAGATTTTTTAGGTCTCTGAAAAAAAAACAAACCAAGAAAACTACTTAATACTCCAAAAATTGCATCTACCATTTTATAGTTCCTACTGGATCTGGTTACAGTGCAAATATTTCTCCACAGGTGTAGAGAAAGGTCTACACTGTTGTACAACTAATGATTATTATGTGGCATTTGCTTGATGATGCAAGTTGCGATTCAGATAATATTCCTAACTACTCTTTGAAAATATAACCAAAAATAGTCATAAGAACGTCTTCTGTACCCTTGAGAAGTGTAAAGACCACCACAGGTATTATGAAAAGAGAATTCTAGGTAGATCTGCTCAAATTGCGAATGTTTCTTATAACTGAATACTGCTCATGCATGATTTAGAGACTACATGAAGTAAAAGACTTAGTTCATTTTCATGTTACTTCATTTCTTAGTTGTCTGTTTGAACCACCAACAAAAACACCTTCTAAAATAAGAACTTACATTTCAGAAAAACGAGTCGTGTGTTGTAGGCAGTGAAAGTGACACGAAGTCTCAACTCAGAGGACGTGAGAGCTCATTCTACAGCTGTGCTAGAGATCACCTGTGTTGCTCTGTGTGCCTCTGTCTCTACCTGAGCATCTTGCTCACTGTACTCCTCCCACCGCCCGCCCCATTTCTTTGTCTCATCGGAGCCAGCAACAATGGGATCTGCTGGAGTTTGGAAACCTGGGCTGAATGGAGGGGGTGGGAGTTGCCAGGGAGAAGCGCTTACCCAGGTCACTGCTAAAATCCTAACACCCGAGGCAGAGCTGTGCTCGCATCACCTGATGATGAAACAGCAGCACCAGCCAAAGTCACAGTGACAACATCTGGTGGCTCCTCTGTGCTGTCAGAGCAGGGCGAGGAAATTGCCCGTTCAGAAGATGCTCTCTGAATCGATACACGGGTAATGCACACCACGGTGTTTAGAACAAATAGCAAATGACAGAAGTAAATAGTTCTGTATTTTAGCAATGGAAAGAGAGTGTAAGTGCTTTTCTAGGGTAAGTGTAGAAAGCCATTACAAAGCTTATCTTTGCAACTGACCTATAAAAGCTATAAACGCATCAAAGGCTTTGAGGACATCAGATACAAACTTTAATTCTTCCCACAGTCAAAACTCCCATGAAGTCAATGTCCCAGGATCACGACTCTGAGTATGCTCAGCAATGCTAATGGAACTCAGACTTCCATGGGCAGCTTCATTCACAACTGTAATTTAATTCAGGTTACAATTTATTAAATAGGGATTTCTTGTAGTGATTTTTCCTCTAAATTGTGGGGTGTAAGGCAACGCAACTTTCTGGAATAGAATTTCTTGGAGGTATTATTACAGAATAAAAAACTTTTAAAAATGTAGCTGAAATACTTTTTCTTCAAGACAACAGCTTTTTGCTTACAATTAGCAGGTTAAGAGGTTATATTTATGTTACAAGTAAAGGCAGGAAAAATTTCTTCCAGGTAAGGAGTCTAGGCTTTCATAGCAATCTCAGATTTTAGCAGCAAACTGTTTTTCGTGTATTTTTATCCATTTCTAACCATAATGCATTTACTCAATCATAGCACCATGCATTTTAGTAAATGTGGTTTTTTGATTTTTTAAAAAGCTATGCAAAGATGTCCATTACTGTAAATACTTAACGAGTTAACCTGATATCATAAACTACCAAATAGAGAGGGGATGAAAATGCCAGTGGATCCCTCTGAATGTTTTAGCCTTAAGGCTGCTGCAGGTCTTATTCGGATTCACAATAGTAGGAGTGGGAAGGAGGAGATAAATAAAACATTTGTTTCAGAAAGTAGGTGACTTTGACAGAACACTGATGTAAACCATGAAGCCTCGCAGATCAGAGGAATATTGTTAAGAAGGGAGGCTGGTGAAGAACACTCAACACCAGCCCCCGAGTGGTGCTGATCAGAACAGTTCTGCTTTGCTTTTAAGTAGTATTGCACCTTCTCTGCTATTCTGTAAAGAATTCAGTCGGTGACTCCCACTGATGTATCACAGTCACTCATGTTTTTACACCACTCATTGGATATTTTGGTAAAGGTCTAATCTCATTTGGATTTATTACGATTTATCTCGGATTAAGCATTTATCTGCTAAGGATTACGACCCATACTATGAGGTACTGATGAACCATCAGAGTTCAGGGATGTCTAAGCACATTAGAATGAATCAGCAATATTATTTTTTGACACAGTCTTCACACATTATCTTTTTTTCAATCAACTTCGCAACATTCGTACAGATAAGTATCTAATTTTCCTTTAATGCAGGCAGTAACCTGGAAAGCTCTTAACATCCAGTAAGAGCAAAGCTACATTTAATTAGGAGCAGCTTAAAAGATCAGGCCTCAGAGCCACATGACTTCGTATTCACTCTGCCTTCAACTGTCAGTATAACTATTGGTTTTTTTAATACCAATTGAAATATTTTTTCTTAGTTTTGAAATGTATTTTGTGGAGTCTTCCACTGCTATCCCAACTTTCTACTTTTTTCTAATTTGCATAGCCAGGAGTGAAAAAAAGAACAAGCATAAAGAAGAAGACTATGTTGTTAATTATCTTTCTGGACTTTAAAGATATTTTTTTCTGTTTGAAAATGTTTAAACTGCTTCCTCTATTGATACATACGGTACTGCACCTCAGGAAAAGTGTAGGATTTCTCGTGGGTTTGAAAGAAGTTGGTCTTTGGCTTCAGTTTGTGGCAAAGCCACCGATGTATGCTTTAGTTGCCCCAAAAAGGCTTCCAGCTATTTTCATGCTTAATAATTTTGTGTATATATATATCATACCTTAGAAATTCCATTTTATGTTGTTTTACTTGCACAAATTTGGAGAATTCCGGTTGGCACTTTAAATGTGTATGTTTGGAAGTTTTCCTTATCATTCAGATTTTTTCTTTATGATGATACACACAAAGAAGGTTTAAATACTTTCTGGCAGTGTTTTATAATGCTGGAAATAAGACCTTGGATATGAAACTGCACAATTTAATTTGTTTAACCACTCTTACTAAAGGAATTAGGGAGAAATATATTGTTCATTTCCAGTATCCATGTCTACTGTTGGCTAAATAGTGTCACATTTAAAATGTGCAATCCTGTGACAAATGACTACACTGCAGTGTTATTGTTCATTTTGAGGATTGCCTGCAATGTCTGATTTGCTAAGCAGGGAATTTGCACTATGAATGTAGCTGTGAAGAGATGAAACCTCTGAAAGGTTGTAAGGGACACTAGTTCCAGTGTGTTTGACTTCACTACATGCAGTAATGTAGTAAAATTTTGGTTTTCACAAGAACAGTGCAAAATTCACATTTCTTTACAGTGTTGGGATATAGCATGCCCTGTTAGCAATTTGCTTCACAGTTTCTTATCCAATTAATGTTCAGAGCTATGGACACAGTGATGCATGTGAAATCTTAGCTCTCATTGCAGTTAAACAAGGAAAAGCTTTAGCTGATGAAAAATTAGATGAAACAAAAGAGAAATGGATGATCACAGAAAAGAATTGATCTGCCATAACTAAAACCATTGATGAATAAGCTGTAAAGAGACATAATCAAAGACAAAATTATTTTTCAGTACCTTTTCTGAAAAACATCGAATAGAAAATCATCTGGATTCAGGAGAGAAAGGTTCTTTACCCGCTTTCACATGAGCACGTGTGCAAGGAGAGAAAAATAGTGAGTGAAGGGTATTTTCTGCTAATGGGATACATTAACGTTGCCATGGAATTTGGGATCAGCATGCACAGGGTATTGATCTTAAACGTGCTTCTGAGCTACAAGGATGAGGAGGACATGGTAATTTACTTACTTCTGACATCAGCCCAGAACTACATGTATAGGGAGCACCTAAGGAGAGAATGGACGGCAAAGTCGAACTTTGAAAAGCCTCTTTCTCAGAATCATAGAATCATTCAGTTGGAAGGGACTTTAGGAGGTTTTCTAGTACAAACTCCTGCTCGGATCAGGGTCAACACTGAAATCACATCAGTTTGTTGAGGATGTGGTGCAATGAAGTTTTGAAAACGTGGAAGGATCGAGTTCCTCCGACCTCTCTGGACAACCTGTTTCAGTGCTTAAATATCCTAAAAAAGTAAAAAGGAATAAATAATCTGTGCCCTGTGTTGTTCTCCGGGACACTGACAGATACTCCGTGGCTTTGGTCTAAAGGTAGATGTCCAAGGAACGCCACTGGTTAACAGCTGCCAGATGGAGTAGGACTCGTTAGCCCCTTGGGCCTGGCAGGAGATTTTTACCCCAGTAGCAGTCTGCCCATCCACACTGTAAAATCCCAGCTTGGATGTGAGCGTGCTGTGGGAGACCACGCTGAAAGCCTTGCTGAAGGCAAGGTAGGCAACATCTGCGGCTCCGCCTTCACTTGCACATCTTCCAATGCATCCCAGAAGGTCATTAGGCTTGGTCAGGTGGGGCAAACCTTGGAAAATCCATGCTGGATACTGCTTCTAATCACCTTTCTTCAGGAATGGCTCCCGCAGACTTGCACCATTATTGTCCCAGAGGACAAGCAGTGGTTCCCTGGATCATTATTCTTGTGTTTCTTTAGCATGATGGGCTTTTGGATAGATTTAAGTGTGAAACCAGTCTTTTACTTCACAGTTAAAAGATTTGACATAGTCCACAGTGATACCCTCCTTACAAACTGGGACTAAAAAGTCTGTAAACAATTATTGATCTCCACATGCTACTAGGGAAATTTTCCAAGATCAGTGACAGCTGGGAAATCACTGGCATTTTAAAATTATATATCAGTGATTCACTTTTTTGGCATTTAGAATATTGCATTATGGCAATGAACACGCTAGATGTGTATTAAAAAAACCAAAATGCTTCTAGCATTTTAGCATTTTTTGTTTGAGCAGTATTACAGATGAAAATTTCTTGATACAATTCAAAATAATGGGTTTGTTTATTAAAGATATATACCCATTAAGATGAAGTTAGGATGAGGAAAATGCTTGTTTGTGTGAAAATAAATCTGCTTTCTCAACAACAGCATCTCCTGAGGTTTCTTTGATTCATACCTGATTACTTTAATGACTAAACCAGGTTTTAACTCCTGTTAACACTGCAGAATGCAGAGAGTTAGAGAAAGGTAAAATGTATTTTGCCCTCCTAAGTCATTGTTGACACAGCCCTCAGTTACATTTTTTTCTGGAATTATTTGCAAGAGAGGCAATTGGTTTCAAGTCATTGTCCCATGTGAGATTGCAAAAGCCTCTGGTCGGTCACTGAGCTGTCATAATTTGGGAGGAGGAGCTTGCCCACAAAAGGGCACAGGTACATGAAAGGAAAATGTTTACAATGTATTAGGTAACACGTGCTAAAGTCACCTCTTTGCTGGAGAAGAAAAAATGTGTGGTAATCCCAAGATTGTTCTGTGCTGCTGGGCAGGAAGGACTTCATATTAGCACAGTGATTCCTCTGGCTGATGAGGAATCTGCTCTGACGCATTCTGAAGTATGTTGCATATGGCTTGGCTGGGAAAATGATGTTTTCTTTGTACTGGTCGAGGATAGAAAAGAAGGGGAAATGGTGGGAGTGGTGACTCGGGTGAGAAAAAAAAATAATGCAAATAGGAATTGAAGATGAGCTCCGCATACTTCCAGGTTTGAAAATAATTAGCAGTCACAGAGTTCGTAGTCCACTGTCAAATTTATGCACTGTAGAAATACATTTTAATATAGATTTTAAAATTGGCTAATAAGATTAGCTGGCTAATGTTTTAATGTAAAAGGTATGTCATAGAAAATGACAATCTGAATTGGGAGAGAAAAACAAACATAACAAACAATAAGCTGATTTGAGCTAAGAGCTTTGAACACAGACTAAATTGTTCAAGATATGACTGATTTTATTTTAATTCCATGACAGCATCATTTCATCCACTGTCTGTCTTGACATGAGTCCTGTAAAGGTTTGTATTTTGCCTTCTCAGCGTCTTTTAGGGAATGATTTGTGATTAGGAGTACAGAGACTATTTCAAATGTCTCTTAAAATATGTGGTATTGCAAACAACGGATATAAAATGAGATTCACACACATAGCTTTGCTGGTGGCCAAGAAATGCGTTGCAATATGCCGGAAATCCAAACATCCTCCTACTCCCAGAGCCTTGCTGACAGATCTACAACAACTTCTTTCTCTTGAAAAAGCTACTTACAGAATCAGAATAAGAAAGAGAGAAGCCTGCTTATTCTGAGAAACTAATGTAATACACAAAATGGGAGGTTAAAAATTCCTCATCAATACGAAAATCACATTACTTCTTGGAAACTTTACAGTTTCAAGTAAGATCTAGACTATCTAAAATCCCCACAAAAAACAGAGAGGGAAAAATCATGTCATCTCTGAAAAAGCAACAACAGCAAACCCTTAGGATTAGTGTCATTGTTGTCTTGTATAGCCTTTTAGACCTACAAATCATTGGGCTTCTGCCTTAGTACAGGGGTGTATATCAATGGAACTTGATACAGAAATAGAACCTCAGCTCAGCAGATCCTCCTTTCTTGAAAAACCATTTAAAAAGGCAAACACAAAGGAATAGAAAAACAAATTTTACAGGGATGTGTATTTTAAACAGAGCATATTTTGCAAGAAGATTTTTGTTGTTAGATGCTACATATTTTAATTAGCTGTTTAGAAAATCAGGTTGACAATGTCCTTTAATTAGTAGACATTGACTTATTCCACGTGTATTATGGCACAGTGAATCTTATTAAGATAAATGTTTCTCTCTGAAGAGATGAAAAAAAAAATCCACTATCATTTGTTTGCTTACCAGATTGCTCACCATCAATACGGCTGCTATTTAAAATGATGAATTTTAGTCACATATTTAATTAGCTAATAGCTGATCTCACTGTAGGGTCTTGATCCTCCTTATATGTGTTCTTTCATCCTGAAAAAGTCTTTGGTTATATCTTGTTTTTGAAGTTCTCGTTTGAAATTGTCCTTGCTACTTTCAAACCTAAAATGCAATAAATTAAATTATTAAAAGTAAAATTCTTGTGAAAACATTGAAGATTTTGAGTATAGTTTTATACCTACTGCTCATTTTAATATATTGCTAGGGGCTATGAACTTAAAAAAAGCATTTTAAAGTTTTTAAAGTTAGGTTTTCCACTTGCTCCAGGTGTTTAGTTTGTGAGAAAATTATGTGCACTTTAAAAGGCTATATAAACTAACTTTAGATTTCAGTGCATTTGTCTGTCACTGCTCAGCCTGCAGTCTTCTCACAGAATTCACGTGGTTTGAGGGCCACAGTTTGAAAGTGCAGCAAATGCACTGTAGTCTATACTGTGTCATGATAACTATTAAAAAGTAGTCTTAATGGTGTTCACATGAAGGACATAAAGCTCCTGTGGGTGTTACTGGTTTGGAAGAGGGCTCTTCATGGGACATTCTCTATTTTAATTGTTCACTGTATGTGACAAATGGTGCCTCTTAATCCCACAGATTATGTCAATGCCTAGAATGGCATTCAAGGGCAAACATCCCTCTCTCTTCACAGAAGATGACTTTCTGAGTCATATGGATTGGGTAGTCATGCAAGGAGCATGGAGTTGGCCTTGACGATCCTTGTGGGTACCTTCCAACTTGAAATGTTCTATGGTTCTGTATGACTGGCCTCTAAACCTCTCATTTTCCTTCCCATTTGCAGTGTTAGGTCATTCCACCAGTACAAGGAAGACAAGCAAGAAGAAAGTTAGTAAAGTAGAATTTTCTTTGTTACGAAGACTGTCTTTGGAGGGATTGCAATGGCAGGTATTGTGCTGCCAAGGAGAAAGGATGCTGAAGATGCTGCAGAAGGGGTGCCAGGCTTGCCTGTGAATAACCTGGAGGCAGCCTGGGGGGATGAGGTAAAGCCAGGCTGCATCCATTGCAAAAGGTCTGAAGAAGTTCTGCAGCATGGGTTTGTCACTGAATTTGTGGCTACATGGACGTGTACCTGCCATGGAATTTGCATTAGTTCAAACTATATGTGTAACTATCACGAAAACTTGTGAGTAAACTTTCTGTGAAAGGGTATTTTGAAACAATACATGGTCAATGATATGAGTTCCTAGAGGAACTGTTATGGGCCAGACGGCTCAAAATCAAGAGAATTTGTTTTCTGAAACCAAAGGGCACGAGAGTGCCTTGAGCTTGGTGGTGGTGGGCCAATAACACACCACCAGACAGGGTGGAATATCCATCAGGCTTGTTTTGCCACTGCCAGTTTCCTCACAAACACTGAACAGCAATCAAGCTTCAATCTCTATTGAAAAACTGGCTATGTTACTTAACGACAAAGTATTCTCTGACCTCTGGAGCATGTCATTACAAAAAGAAGGGCATAACTGACTTTCTGGATATGCAATTATTTGTTCTCACAGTTGTCCCATAACAGCATGGATTATAAACCTTACATCTTAGTCAGGCAGGCAAAACTCAGTTACCGTAGCCCTGCTGTTTAATTAGTGTTTACAATTGGACATTGTTTATATCCCAATAAATGTTGCCTGAGTGAAGACTTCCCCTTAACCAATTATACCAGATGTTTTTCTGTGAAGGTCCTAATTAAATAGCATCTATTCTTATGTTTCCTTTAGTCCTGCGTCTTGTGTGGATCTCTGTCAGAGTGCCATGCCACACCGGGACGCTTTACCCACATTTCTGTCACTTTCAGGTTCACTGGCTGGCTGCAGCTGCTCCCCTTTAAAGTTCTTGCTTTCTGTTTGGGAGGAACATCGTGATGGGCAAGGCTGGGACTTGGGAATCCAGATCAGTGTCTTGCTCTATAGGATCTTGCAGGATCCTTACATGATTGCTAAGTCACATATGACTGCATCAGGATGGTGTAACTTCAGGTAGCTGATGGGGTCACTGCTGTAGTGTCCAATCCCACAGATTCCAGCACAGAATTTTAAGCAAAGCTGGAATTTACTTGGAAGCCTCCTCTACAGACATTGTCAAGGTGCAGATACTGTGCCTGGCTTGTTAGCAGCTCTGCCCCTCATTACAATTTTGGCACAGTTTCAGGAATGGTCAAGGTTAGCTGTCCTGGACAGTGCTGTGCCCTCTCCTTAATCAGACCCTCAGCACTGAGCTTCCCTTCTCCTCTATAATGGAACATTACTTTCTGGCAGGTAAGATTTTAAGAGCTTTTCTATTTCAGGTCCTTTTTTCTAGAGCTGATTCCTAAGTTGTCACCACTTTTGTGTGTGCTCAAAATATGAAAAGGAAATCAGCTTCCTTTCTCTGGTACAGCAGCCACCCTCCTAAGTGAGTCAATGAGTTCCCAAATGTAGTATTTCAATGCCACGTGAAAAAGTATGGAGTGAGAGATGTATTAGTGGGAACACTGTCTCAGTGCCAATCCTTATGGGTCAGAGGATTACGAAATAAAGTAGCCCATCTGTGCTTCACCAAATATCTTCATTTAGAAGATAAACATGGTAATGTAACCACATTTTTTACTGTGTACTTCCTTCATCCAAACTTCATGTGATTCTAATTTCATCCTAGTGCCTTAATTTTTAAATTGTCCTTGATTTCAAGATGGATTAGTTAGTAATTACATTAAATTATTTCTGCAGATTCTGATCAGATACATATATATCCATTAATTTCCTTAGGATCTTAATTTGAAGGGTTTTTTTTCATCTGTAGGGTCACTTACTCTTGCAGTGAGGGGCAGAAAGTTTGCAGGCTGGAAGGTTCACTGAAGCTTTAGAATGCAGGAAATGTTATGGATACAAACTTTAAAAAGTTAATGTAATTTTTTCTACAGACTCAAGGTTCAAGGTTGGGGACAGATAATTGGGTGTGATTATGTCTTACTGGACATTCACTTCTCAGCACTGCTATTATAACAAGGGAAACAATTTTGGTAATCATGGTGTTCAGGAATATCTAGAATTTTGTATTACTTGGATGAAACAGATAAAGAAAAGATGCTGTGTGTTTCAAGTCTTCAAACACATAAAATAGTGATTTTAAAATGTTACTGTCAATGTGGCCTTGGTTCTCTAAGGATTCTCTAGCACCACTAAAGCCACGTCTCTGCCTGTGGTCAGGCTGGAGTTTGTGTGGGGAGCACTAATCCCTGATCATCATGTGGACCATCATCAGAAATGACATTGTCCTTAGAGCCATAATGATCTTTTTCTCCTGAGTTCTCATTATTTTGCCATAGTAGCTAATATTTAGGACTAGATTCACTGAATGACTCTATTTTTTGTATTCTTGAGGGAAGGTGGTTGGCCTTGGTAGGTCCCATATTTTGCTTTACTTGGTACCCTGGATTCCACAGAGAATGGATCTAACGTGTTCTTATCCCT
Organism: Gymnorhina tibicen; assembly: GCA_013399875.1. NCBI lineage: Eukaryota > Metazoa > Chordata > Aves > Passeriformes > Artamidae > Gymnorhina > Gymnorhina tibicen. The sequence goes on from VXAZ01007995.1 coordinate 1,912,332, forward strand.
TTCCTAAGCTGATGGACTGCTGCTATGGGCTTGAGTTTTCTTTACTGCACCATTATTAAAGGCAAATGTTGATAATATTTTGCACTACAAGGAATTGTTTTGGTGGCACTGCAGGGTTTACGGAATAATGGGGAAGGCAGAAATATTCCTGCACAAGTGCAGCGCAAAACCAAAGGCAAAAGGGGAACCAGGACCTCAAGGGCTGACAGTCTCAAGCCATCAAGTGCATTGGGCTCAAGCCCTCCCACCAACATAGCTACCAAAGGCAATCACCCTGCAGCCTCTGAGTTCATTCCTTGGATTCCTAAAAGGAATAAACCCATCATTGTTCATCCATGTGGCTGACATTGGCATAGATCCCCTCCACTCCTATCTGAGTACTCGTAGGACTTGTATATGATAGGAGCAAAAAAGAGTTCCTTGCCACTTAGAGTGAGAAAAAAATGCTAGGGAAGACAAGTGCATATTAGGGTGAGCCAACTGTTTACCATGATCTGCTAACAAATGTGAAAACTAAAAATGGCCTTTCTGCACTGGGATTTTATCGTGTATTAGTTGCCATGTGTTAGTGAACATAAGCTTATTGCAGTCTCAAGTAAATTCCTGCCATTTCAGTTTACCTCCTCTCTCCCAGCTGCTACATGTAGTGATTGTCTCTCAGAGATTTGCTGCTCCTTTTTCTGTGCCACTGGAACCTTGAGAAATCATTATTTTATTTTATAAGTATGGAATTTAACATGGTTCCTAAATTAATTATGAATTCTCCATTCCTCTAAAGAATTAAATTTCAGTTGAGGGCCAAATAATCAGTTTCAAGACAGCAAACAATTGTTCAGTTAATCCGAAATTAAGTTCTGATTGTACCTCTCTCATTTTTCCAGATGTTCATTGGCTACATTAACAGAATTTTAAAATTAAAAGATAGCAGAGAACTGTAAAGTTTATAGATGATTAAAATGCAATGCATAAAATATGTCTGTATATACAAACACAGGACTGAGTCTGAAAAATATCCATAATAATATTGAAATTTTAATGAAAAACTAATACTTAGATATTAAATATTCTCAGTAAATATATTCAAACATCACACAAGTCTATACTTTAATTTCTAAGCATAGGTGTAAGTAATCTTTGCCACCAGGACTGGATCAGGATCATGTAGACCCTTTGGGAACACCTGCCAAGCTACAGACTGGGTTTAGCAGCTACACAATTAGAAACCCCTGGAAAGCGCTTTCCCCACTGAGGGCTTCCAGGGAATTCCAGGGTTCCAGTGTAGAAGAGTTCTTTGGGCTCCTCCTCTGAGTGGCACAGAATTCTAGCCTAGCATTATTCTTCAGGTTTGAAATTCTAAACCATCTTGATCCTCATGCTCAAATCCCAGGAGAACCAACTTAGCCCTTCACCTTTCCCAGATAAAGTGTGCTTTTATCATGTACGTGTGTATACCTTTCTGATGGGAACTTAAAAATGAAGGTTATTTCCTGAAAAGAATTTCAAAGTGTCAGTTTTGTAATAGCAAGGGTTTACTCGCGGCCTTGGGTAACATTTCTTTTTCCATTCTGCACCCAGGTGGCTGGCACTGATCTTCCTTCCGTTTCCTAGTCAAACGCAGGGCAGAAGTGCATGCTGGCAACCGAGCCCTCATCAGCCCTGCCTGGCTTAGAGGGACACTGAAAGAGCAAGGACGTGCATCTGAGAGAGCTCTACACATTGGTGATCCCCGGCTTTTACAAGCCCAAAAGTGCTTGTGGAGGAGTGGAAAAACAAGGTAGCATTCCCAATCCCAGAGTCACAAGTGGTTCACCTTCCCTCCAGTACAGTTGTCGTTTGCAGCCTGGGTTCCTTTGGGCCAACAGTGTCTCTGTGTAATTACACAATATTGATGCACATCCGTGAGAACAAACCGTTAGGAACAAACAGTTCACAATATCTATAAAATGTTGAATTAAAAAAAAATATTTCCAGGTGCGAAATGAGATGATGCTTTGCCTGCATGGGCAGAAATTGATCCAAGTTTTGTCACTGGTTGATGTCACTGGTTTCATATCAGTTATCTCAACATAACTCTTTCATTATTTCTGAAATCATGCACAAAATGAGGGGAGATTCAGTTTGACCTTTCCAGACTTTCTGCATTTTAATTTTTCCTATGCTTAGAAATAATAAAGAAAAAACCCCAACAGGTAATATTATTTTTGTATAAAGCTCTCTAATTATACTAGGCATGTTCAGAATACTTTAAAGATACTGTCCTGACACAAAAAACTTACAGTGTGCTTTTAGATATTACATAAGTAATGAGAGCAATAAATGCTGGGAGAACGAATGGATCAAGGTACAATAATAAGATTATAGGGTTCCTCCACTATGTGTGCATGGTTCAAAATTCACTTCAGTTTTGCTGCTCGGTCTGGGCTTTGGTTTTTCATTTTGGCTTTTTCTTTCTTTATCAGATTTAATTTTCTCTCTGAGTCCACCAGACCATAACAACCTGGCTAAAAACTCTGACCAGACTTTTGATTTTTTCTTTCTTTTTCCTTCTTTTAAAATTTGGATTGTGCCTGCTCTGCTTGTGCAGCCACCATCGATGCCCTGGTTCTATCAGAACCATTGTTACGGCCTTTTCTCGGACAGTAGTCACAGTTGAAATATACTTGAATGCTTGCACTACTTTATTCCACCTGGGGAAAGGGATGCAAAAAAGAGTAACTATATAATTTCTACACAATTGAACCTGGATTCTTAAATCCACACGCTGAAGACCCACAACATGCACCATGCATGTGGTGTGTGAAACGCATGCAAAACTCGTGCTAATGCTCCATCTTCTCATTCTCATCCAGCCTTAACAGTCACTTACAAACGATTTGTGAAAAATCAATAATGCACCTTACTGGCTTTTTTGTAATGTATAAGAAAGGGCATTTTTTTGCCAATTTTTTAAACACTGAAAATATCAGGATTGTAAAATCAGATTTTTATTGATTTTCTTGGAAGATCTTTGGGATTTTGACAGACATGTATTGACAGCAGCCACCTCTAGCTGAATCAGAAGTATTGAATGTATAACACAAATCATTCGATCTTCAACGTATTTGAATTATCCTCATGTTAAAAAAAAAGTGATCAGGAATTTTTTTTCCTTTCAAGTCTTTGCTCTTTTGTTATTATTCTTTCTTATGTTCTTTAATCACCACAGCCTTGCAGGCTGCAAATGAAAGATAAACAAACAGTTGAATATCTAATGTTTCAAATACAAGCACAGATAAAAAAAGTAAAGCATGCTCCTCAAGTCCTTATAGATTATAAGTAAGTAAAATGGCACAAATCCGTATTTAGAAAAATAATTTATTTCTCAATATTTGTAATGAAGGGAGTTGTCAGTCACATTAATTTTTATGTAAATTTACCTAAGCTGATGAATCATAACGGAAATACTGTCTAATCTTCCCGGGTTTGGCCACCATTTCCATTTTTATTTCGATTGCCTCAATTTATTTTTGTTTGCTTATATAACAAGTTTTAAGGGCCCATCCCAGGACCCATAATGAGCAGAGCGAAAAGAGGGGCTGCTTCAAGGTCTTGCCAGTCCCACACAGGCAGTGGCTGCCCAGCACATCAGACCAGTTCCCATGACAGACACTCAGCTTGGCACACAGCTGACGATTCATTACCATTCCTTCAGTAGACATCACAGCAGAGGAGATTTTTAGGGAGGGATTTGAAGGAGGAAAATTAGGTGAGTGGGAGTGAGAAGCAGCAGCGAGGGAAAGCATGAAGGTGCTGGTTTGAAAATGTAACAAGCAGAGAGTTATTACTGAATGAAATGTGTGGGGGGAAGCCGTTGGTTTCTCCATAGGCTATTAAAAGATGGTGGGGTGGGAATAAGCTGCAAAGAGCCACAGAAGTGAGGCAGCTTTCGCTTGCCAAGATGCAGAAGGGGGTGGGGGACACGCTGGAAGAAGGAATAGGGCTGAAGCAGCAAATGTGAGGAAAACTGGGGCACCAGTGTTTTGCAACAGTGTTCTGTTATTCTTTGTTGTTTTGTAACGTCCAAAATCATACTTTTGGGGCCAAAGGCCTCTTTGTTCTAATGACAACTCCAGCATGTTCTTAGGTGCTCTAAAAATGCACAAATAAAATTAAGCAACTCCTGAAAACCATCTCCCTCACTCTTCACCCCTGATTCAAGTTACACCATTCAGTTATCTTTCTATTTCCAAAAGAACTTTCTGTATGAACTTTCCAGCTCTCTCTTGTCAAATTATCTTACTGTTTTTGGAAAGACTGCATATCATCTATATTTAACACCACTTCAGCTTGGTGAGGTGACTATAACATAGCATTAAACTCAGACTAAAAAAATGAGTGTGGCATTTCTAGGTTTTTCAAGTGTGTTAACTCAGAGGAGATAATTTGACTGGAAAAAGTGCTTTCCCCCAAATGTCTTTGATTTCAACAGAACTTCTTGCAGGTATTTGAGCTGAGTTAATCGACTGGCAATTAGATGCAAGAGGCCTTTGGATTAGTATTTGTGGTCACCATAGAAGCGAGTCTCAGGGAAATGTGAATAAAGAGGTCACCCGAAGAACAGATATGGAAGGTCTCTCCACAGGCACTTAATTCTTAGAAATTTACAGATGAAAAATGCTATATGGGTATTAATAGATAGAAATGAAATATGGATGAGGGGACACTAAAGCTGGAATAGCAAGTAGAACAAAGGGAATAAGCGGACGTGGGGACATGGTAAGAAACCAGACTAGAGCTGCAAACTTGGACAGAACTGTTTAAGATCAAAAAAAAAAAAAGAAAAAAGAAATTAAACAAAGGAATGAAGAGGTAAGTAATATGAGAAATTATTTGAAGGAGAGCTGGGATGGGACACGGCTATCAGGGAAACTAAAAGAAAGAAGAGAAAGATCAGAGTATATGGGGCATATTCTGAAGAGGGAAGTCCCAGGCTCATTTGCCCAGCAATAAATAAGGACGAGCAGAAGGCCTGGGTGATTTGCTGGCCTGGAGCAAGGCCGTAAGGGAAAGAATGTGTCTGTGGGGCTGTGTGCACTTAGTGTAGCTTACTGTCAGCAGCGAGACAAATCCACCTTTTTAGTATGCGAGTGACCACCTATAGTTATAAAGACTGCAGAGGGAAATGTCTAGAAAATATTTTTCCAGAGCTTGGATCTAGATGGCTTCCAACATTCTGTGCAAGGGTATATCTTCCAACCTCACCACAAATCCCCCTTGGTATGCCACTTTAGACAGGTATTTCATCGTGGAACAGGAATGTGGCTAAAGTAACATTCAATTAGCTTATATAATACTAAAGTAAGATACTGAGAGCGAAGAGAAATAGATAAAGGAAAGAGGCCTAAGTGCCACTGAAAAAGAAAGGAAACAGTAAAGGAAGGGAAACCACAAAAATAGATGCTGCAAAAATAACTAGAGAACTATGAACTGAAAGAAAAACGAACAAGGCTGTAAAAAGGAGCAGGCTTTCTCTTTTCCAGGCAGAAAGGAAACAACTGACCCCACAGAAAAATCTAAGCATGTAGAACCTGCAGGTATTATCCACATGAGTCTTGTAAAGAGGAGTTGAACTGGAGCAGAAAAGGCACATACTTGGTAGGAAGACAAAGAGGTAAAGTGATGTTTAAATAACAGAACTCGGAGAAAGATGCAATTTTACATGCCTTAATTTTTAAGCTTGGGGTGTTTCACTGACTAGTCATTGGTCATTAAGAAGCGGTTACATTAATTTACTAGATCTAAGGCAACAAACACCTGACTGTGTACGTAACAATAAACACAGTCCTGCCCATTTCCATTGCTTACCATTTCTCGTGTGCCCCCTGTTTCAGAGTTTTAACACCCGGTTTGGGGTGTGTTCAGCCCCATGTCTGCCTGTGTAGTCACATAAACATGAGTTTGTGCTTCTAACACCGTGCTTGTCCCGCAGTCGGCCTCGCTTCCAAGAGGCTGGAGTTGTCTGCGATGAGGATGCACAATAGAGCTTGCGCCTCAGCATTAGTGAGACACGCATGATCACACCCAGGCTGCCGGGTCCCCCGGGACTCACACACATAATTAGCCCCTCTGCACCAAAGCCTTCATCGCCGTGTTTGCCACATGGTGAGTGTCACCCAGCGGGCCCGCGAACACGCGCACACAGAAGCCCTCCCGTCCCCAGCACTGCATTTGCCATATGGTCAGGCTCACCTGCTGGGGCTGGGGCAAGGAGACAGACGGGCAACACTCACACACATAATGAAGCTCCCCACCGGGCTGCCTTAAGAAATTAAAAAAATATATAAAATAAAAGTTGACATAACTGCCACATGACCAGACTCACCTGCTGAGTTTTGGGGCAGGGTGGGGCAGTCACGCACACATGAATTGGCCATCTCTGCCGGTGCTGCACCTCAGTGCACAGGGCTGGAATCGGAGCAGGGGGGATATGCTCCCTTCTCTTGGGGTGACAGAGACCCTGAACCCACACAGGCCGCCGGCCCCTCTGCCCCCCGCTGCCCTCAGCTGTGTGGAGGGGGACATGCACCTCCATAACGTCAGGGCACCGCACAATAGGAAGAATTTCTTCACAGAAAGGGTGGTTAGACGTGGGAATGGACCGCACAGGGAGGCGATGCAGTCGCCGTCCCTGGAAGTGTTTAAGGATAAAGACTGGACCTGGCACTTGGTGCCATGGTCTAGCGGACATGGTGGTGTTTGGTCTTAGATTGGACTCGATGATCTCAGAGGTCTTTTCCAACCTAACTGATATTCTGTGATAACAAGCCTCTCCTCGGCGCCCTGTGAGCACGTCAGGCCCACACCGACTCCCACGAGCAGGGACGAGTCCCGGGAGGAGCTCCAATACCGGCACTGCCTCGTCCTCCGGGGTGCAGTGACGGCAAGTGCCGAGGTGGCGGCAGCCACGCGGGAACAGAAAACGAACTCTCCCTTCCCCGTCCGAGCAGCGCCAGTAAACAGCAACCGCGAGAGGCGGGGCGGGGGGGGGGGGGGCCGGG